>PVJC01013488.1:24047-38037 GCA_004026665.1 Murina feae | reverse complement strand
GGACCTGGGAAGCCGCCAAGCAGGCCGCCAACTCTTTCCCACTCACCCGTCCCCTGCTGCCTTCCTTTCCCACTTCCCGGTGCCACCACGGGGTCTGGGGAGCTGCCAAGCAGGACCCCGACCCCTGCAGCCTTGCTTTCCCGCTCCCTGATGCCCCGCAAAGGGCCTGGGCAGCCACCAAGCAGGCCGAGACCCCCCCTGCCGCCTCTTACCCGCTTCCCGGTGCCCTCCAACCCTGCTGCCTGTTTCCCACTCACGGGTCCTGGGTCCTGCGCTGTCCCGCCCTGCAGCCGCTCTGTGCACTCGGGAGGTCCCTCAGCCCGGCCTGTGCCCTCTCACAGTCTGGGACCCCTCGGGGGATGTCCACCTGCTGGCGTGCCTGACCAGCCTGGGTGAGGGGCTTTAAGGCTGCCCACAGCTCCCATTGACCCAATGTCCCAGCAAGGCCGGCTGGACGCAGATTTCTGTGGTTTCTCTCCTATAATTGATGCTGTTCCTTGAAGGCCTGGGGTTATCTCCTATAATTGATACACTATTCCTTTAAGGCGGCCTTCTAACTGAAGCCTCCTCTTTGCTTCACCTCACAGCGTCTATAATGAAACAATTGTTACTTTTACTGGTTAGGCCGGAGCTGCTCTTTCCTTCAGCTCCGGAGGATTCTATTATTGTTACGTTGTTTCAAAGCTGTGTTTTGCTAGAGGCAGTTTAAACGGAGCTGAGCTGAGCGGGCGCAGCTTCACTTTTGCTCCTGCTGCAATGGAAAGGGCTGTTTACTCAGGTCCGTGAGTGGCAGCCGCCATGTTGGCTGGGCTAATTTGCATACAGCCGCTCTGATTGGCTGGTGGGCGTGGCTTACCCTGTCTCGGAGAAACGGTTAATTTTAATATTTTGCTTTTATAGAGTAGATTTCTTGAGTGTGTATTTATGAAACTTTCTTTACACTAAGCAGCTATGCCTCATTAATGTAAACCTGGCTTTGCTTTGTGGGTCTTATGGTTACTGTATTTTCTGGCATATAAGACTACTTTTTAACCCAGGAAAATCTCAAAAGTCGGGTGTCGTCTTATACGCCAGGTGTTGTCTTATAGGGCGGGTGCTGAAACTTCTGAGCTGGACTGCAAAATCTGCAGTCGCCACGGGGGAGCTCAAAAATGGCCACACTCCATTCATTTCAAAGGAGCCAGACGGAGACCGCAAGTGTCTCCGGTTGGCTCCTTTTTGTGCTGCATACAGTCTCCGTCTGGACTTTTTAACCCAGGAAAATCTCAAAAGTTGAGAGTCGTCTTATATGCCCAGTCGCCTCATACGCCAGAAAATGTGGTACTTTATTCTTTTTTTAATGTATTAGCAACCGGACTCTTTATAATCACATTTCAATACTGTTAATAGGACCTATCACCTTGATACTATTTTGATCTTTTCCTCTGCCTGTATCATGGATTCCTCCTTTCTTTTATAGTCTGGTATTTGTGCTACTCAAACATAATTTGTTTTATTGGGAAGAGTACAAGCTTTGGAGCTAAATGGATGCACGTTTAAATCCTAGCTCTGCTGCAACCTTGCCAGTTATATAGTCTGGGCATGTTTGAATGTTTTGGAATTCACTTTCTTCAACTGCAAATAGGTATGCTTTTACTTCCAGAATTGTGAGGTTAGGGATATTTTATGTAAATCAATTTATATAGTATTTCTCACTCTCATATCTGTTCTGAAAAGAGAGGCAGAGTAGACTAGACTGAGAATGAGAAGTACAGGCCTGCCCTAAGGTCCCATCTATCTCAAAAATTATGTGAGTTATGATTTTTGTGAAGATCATCTGAGGAGTAAACAAACTACCAGGCAGTCCAGATACATAATCCTCTTAGCAGTAAGGAAAAGTGAATATAGACCTATTGCATTATCTGGGACATGAAGGGTTTGTCTAGGCCACTGGTTCCCAGTGATGTTCTTTAATGTCTCTGAGGGAGGAGGGATCTAGGTCAGGTTGAGGATTCAGGTCTGGGACCAGAGGATAGGTCTGAATGGACCTGCTCTGATCTTGTTTTACATATGAGACTTCTTGGTGAGATTTTTGAATGGTCAAAAAGGTTTGCAAACCAATGCAATAAGTTATTTCTAAAGCTCCTTTCAACTCACTTTCCATTGTAGGTGATTTTAAAATAAAGTTTTAGAGATTGCTTTTATAATTTATGCATTGTACTGTTCTGAAAACTTCCTCCTTTTGTTCATTAAACAGAGTAATTACATTTGTAAGTTCTATAAATAACTTAGAGAGCAAAACATTGATATGAGAGAGATACATTAATTGATTGCCTGCTGTACGTGTCCCAATGTTTTTTCACTGACATTTAGACTTTAATTTTTAACTTCCAAAACAAACTTCATACTCATTAGCAGTCACCCCCACTCCACCTGCCTCTAGTCTTAGGGAACCACTAATCTATTTTCTGTCCCCATAGATTTCCTGTTCTGGCCATTTTATGTAAATGAAATCATACAATATGTGGACTTTTGTGACTGGCTTCTTTCACTTAACGTAATGTTGTCAAAATTAATCTGTATTGTAGCATGTGTCAAGTACTTCATTCCTTTTATGTTGAATGATATCCACTGATGGCTGTACCACTTTTTAAATTCATTTTTCAATATTTGGGTTGTTTCTACTTTTTGACTATTAAAGAATTGGGCTGCTATGAACATTCATGTATATGTTTTTGTGTAGCTATACATTTTCATATCTATCTATCTATCTATCTAGGAGTGGAATTGCTGGGTTATATAGGGCTCTGTATTTAACACTTGGAGGACTGTAATAAGTAATTCAACAAGGGAGGTAAATTTGAGTAACAGGTAGGATGTATAATAGAATTATACTAACCAGTCTTTCTGAGATGGGTTTCATATAGTAGTGTTCCACTTAGGGTAGGTGTATGTGGTTTTAACTTTTACTTCCTATAAGGAAACTTTGTGCAATAACAGGAAATTGTTGAAATGTAGTGAGTGTGCTTGCCATTTACACAGAAAATAAATGGTGACTTTTCATTAAAAAATGCTTGCTGTTAATAATTCATATTGTTGGAAACAATTTGGAAGAAATAAAACCTAACAGAAATCTTGAGACCTTGGAAAAACTTCCTCTTAACTAACCAATGACTGTACAGTGTGCACCATAGAGAATAATGTCAAGAGATCTCCTTAGCTTGACTGAGTACTGTTTTTCCTCCAGGCCCAGGCCTTGCTTGCATCTTAATTCCTCTGAATGTTTTACCGTTTCCCCGAAAATAAGACAGTGTCTTATATTAATTTTTGCTCCCAAAGATGTGCTAGGTCTTATTTTCAGGAGATGTCTTATTTTTTCATGAAGAAGAATATGGTACACGTTTATTGTTGAACAAAAAAAAAAGGAAACTTGTTACCTGTGTGTCCATATAATGTGCCCGACTGCTACCCTGAGTGACTCACTGTTTAATTGTGAGTCAGCCAGATTCTGTCAGGGCAGAGTGAGCAGCAGGTGGCAGCTTGTCCTTGTGGTGGTGCGGGCTCTCTGATTAAAAGAGACCTCGCACTTCCTATCTGCTCTGGCTACGCTGTGGCCAACAGTGAGCTGTGCAGTGGCACCCACTGCTACGGCCCAGAACCCAGAGTTATGGTAGCTTTGGGGGCCTTATTATCGAGGAGGCGTTATGTTCGGGGAGGTCTTATTATCAGAGAGGTCTTATTTTGGGGGGTGCCTTATATTTCAGTGAGAGGCAAAACTGTAAGTAGGTCTTATTTTGGGGGGATGTCTTACTTTCGGGAAACACAGTAGTTAATTGGCTTAACCATCTCTGATCCCTTCCTAACGGAAAGAACACTGAACTAGTAACTGGATATTAGAGGACTTAGCCTAACTATCACTGGCTGTGCCACTGTGAGCACAAGTCAGGTCCCTCAACTTTTCTGTTCCCCACTTTCTTCATTGGTGTAATGAGAGAATCATCTGTGAAACGGAAAGATGTTTAAAGCTCAGTGATCTTTTTAAAGAAATATTTTTTACTTTTCAATTACAGTTGACGTACAATATTATATTAGATTCAGGTGTACAACCTAGTGATTAGACATTTATATAACTTACAGGGTAAACACCCCGATAAATCTAGTACTCATCTGACACCATACATAATTATTACAATACTAGAGTCCCAGTGCACGAATTCGTGCACCAGTGGAGTCCCTTGGCCTGTCCTGTGGGACTGGGCTGAAACCAGCTTGCTGACATACCCCGAGGGGTCCCGGATTGCGAGAAGGTGCACGCTAGGCCAAGGGACCCCACTGGTGCGCTATTGGGGCCTGGGAGGGATGTGGGAGGTTGGCCAGTTGGGGAGGCACTACGGGCTGGTTCCAGGACATGTTTGGTCCATCTTGCTCAGTCCCAATCAGGCCGGACCACAGCAGCAAGCTAACTTACCTGTGCCTGCCCCCCTGGTGGTCAGTGCATGTCATAGCAACTGACCAGTTTACTATCTGCCTCCTGGTGGTCAGTGCACATCATAGTGAGCGGCTTAGTAGCCTTAGCATATCATTAGCGTATTACACTTTGATTGGTTGAACGGATGACTGGACACTTAACATATTACGCTTTTATTATATAGGATTATTGACTATAGTAGAGGCCTGGTGCACAAAATTTGTGCCCTGGGGGCGTGTCCCTCAGCTCAGCCTGCACCCTCTCCAATCTGGCACCCTTCAGACATCCCTCTCACAATCCAGGACTGCTGGCTCCCAACTGCTCTCCTGCCTGCCTGCTTAATTGCCCCTAACCACTCCCCTGCCAGCCTGATGGATGCCTGACTGCTTCCCTGCCAGCGTAATTGCCCCCAACTGCCCTCCCCTATAGGCCTGGTCACCCCCAACTACCCTCCCCTGAAGGCCTGGTCCGCTCCAACGGCCCTGCCAGCCTGGTCCCCTTCTAACTGCCCTCCCCTGCCAGCCTGGTCACCCCCAACAGCCCTCCCCTGCAGGCCATCTTGTGTGAGGGTGTGATGGTCAATTTGCATATTACCTCTTTATTATATAGGATTCCGCATGACTGTTCTGTAACTGTCAACTTGTCCTTCTTAATCACTTCACCTTTTTCACACATTCTCCCAAACCCTCTCCCATCTGACAACAAACAAAATGGTTTCTATATTTATGAGTCAGTTTTTTTTTATCTTAATTCTACTTCTAAACTTCTAAGATTTTACAAACTGATTATCACACATACAGATTTTCCATGAATTTGACATTTAATATATGCTCTCTTGTATTGCTTCCCTCTCCCTCCTTTTCAAATTTATTCTTCTCTCTCCACCTAGATGATATGCCCTAGGAAGGTAAAGACTTACTATTATTCTTTGAAGTATCTGAGGATGGTTACTTTTGAATGGTGCAAATGTTATATGAGTGTGTGTGTGTGTGTGTGTGTGTGTTTGGGCAATTACTGTATTTCTCTGCGATTATATTTCCTCTTTAATATATATGAGTTTTAATGACTGTGGAATGACTCTAATTGGTAGTCATTCTTTGTTTAGGTGAAATTATTGAAATAACTTGGTAAATTTAGATATTTTAACTTTTTCCCTTTTCTCTTTTTAAAAGTATGATTTTAACTAAAGTAGAAAATGATATAGAGAGAAATAAACATTCCTGGGCTCTTAATTTACATATAGGAAGAGTTTCAACAAACTCCTCATTTACTTTTTGACAGCTTATGTACCTTTATTACTTTATTCTTTACTTATAAATTTTACTGGCTGTTTAGGGAAAGCAAAACATGAGGTTAAACTTCAAGTTGACAGAGATAAATGCTGTGCAGTAAATTGAATGATGTTTTTAGGCCAAGGATCCTTGGGGGTGCTGGTGTGTTTTGGTTTACCTAGGGTACCTCATCATTCATATTTCAGTTTACATTGTCAGTGGCTTTTAATTTGTAAAAATTTACTTTGAGTTCAAAGTATGGCAGACAGTAATTTGGCCACAAGGTAGGGAGGGTTATTCTTAAACATTTGATCATTTAACTTTGATTATGGGATCATGGAAAAATAGGCATAACTGGATTTGCTTGTAAGCTGATAAAGTTTGGCTATGCTTAAACTCTTTTTCTTCCCCTCCTGCTTTTCTCCCCTTGTCTCTTCTTTCTTTTGTGCTATATATCATATCAAAATGTTCTCTTTTTAAAACATTACAGAAAGATCTGTTTCCTCTTTGACCACCATCCGTAGTCACAAATCTTCCATTTTCATAAAAGTGGCCATAATATCATTGATGTGAATCCTTCTACGCAGACTTATGTGTATATATATTTATCCATATAGTAAACCATATAGTATAGGGCAGTTTTTGGTAGGGGGGATATGATTCCCCCCTTCCAAAATGATGTATTTTTAACCTAGCAATGTATCTTGGAGAGCTGTTCATGCTAGGAAATATAGCTTGACCTTATTCTTTCCAGCTGTTGCATAATGTTTCATAATGTTGAATGTACCACAGTGTATTTAGCCATTCATTTGTTTCTGATTTTTTTGTTACAGACAGTGCTGTAATGAAACTTTTTTATACTTGTAGTTGAATATTTCTCTAGGGTAGATCCTGAGAAAGAATTCATGATGTTCAAATTATAATAGCTACTTATCAGCTTGCCTTCTAAAGTTTTACTGCCTCCAGCTGTGAAGGCAAAGACACCAACAAATGATTTTTAGAATATCAAAGACAAAGTTGAGACATATTTTGCCAGTCTGTGAAAAAAATAATGGTGCTTTGTTGTTTTAATTTGCATTTTCTAAAAATAGTGAGGTTGAAGATTTCATAAATTTATCAACCATTTGTATTTTCTTCCTGTTAACTGCATATATCAAATTGTATTGCTCATTAAGTATTCAGTTTAAATTATTATGTACATAACATTTTTCTATAAGTATTTTTGAAATAGAACATACATATAGAAAAGTGCGTAGATCACAAGTATTTTGATAAAGTGAATACACCATGTGTAACCATAACCCACTTCAAACAAAGCATTGCCAAAACCCTTGAAGCCCCTTGGTGGCCTGTACAGTCACTACCCTGACCCACCCCTTCCTAGATAACTATTATCCTTATTTCTACCTTATAGTTGTTCTGCTTTTGAACTTTAAATAGAATCATACAGGACATACTCTCTTCTTTTATGTGTTAACTTTCTAAGTACATTTTAAGAATTGCATCACAGTTTAGAAAATTATGACTATTTACTAGTATGCAGATAATTTCTTCTCTCATTATAAACTTCAAGAGCTTAGTGTCATTTTTATATATCTCTTGATGTCCTTATACAGTTCTAAGAAATAACAGAGTAGACTCCCTCCCCCTCAACCTTGGGAGTTAGACATCTTGTTTACTGAAATCCCCTGCTTTATTTTGGGTAGATTTGAAGTTTGACTCCATTGTGCTCTTTAACTGACCCATGTGTTTTATCAAAATAAGCAAACTGTGGTTTTATTTTATCTAAGTTCTCTCTAAGGAGAATGCCTGCTTACTTTGTACCTTCTTTTTGTATGGGGAAGGTGGTATTCTTGTACAGCTTTAGGAAGTATGAAACTTTCTAGTTGTCCCTTTCCTGTTACTGTTTGGGTCCTTTTCCCAAATAGGTAAAGGTGTCAGAGCAAACTTTATATATTATCATTTCAGTTTCCTTTGCTGCCTTATGAACTCTTAATTGATCCAGAAAAATGTTCTAAGTTCTGTTTGGCTTACTTTTTAAAAATTTCTTTTGGTGTTTTGCTTATTAAAGAAATACCCTTTTGTCTTCAGAATATCTTGAACGTAAATTCTAAAATAAAAGTTTTAGTGATTTTCTGACATAATACTTTAGCAGAGACATTTATAAAATATTTAACAAAGTAAGGAAAGAGGAATAAAGTCACTAATGATAACATTCTTTCAAATTTATTTTAAATTAATGATCTGTTTCCTAAGAATTTCAAGTGACTTACAATAAGATGTGATAATGCTAATAAGAATACAAATAAAAGATTGTAAGAGGAGAAGCAGATAATAATGACATAATCTTTGCTTTTGGTATTGAATGCTAAATTTAGCTATGAGCATGTCTTTTGAGACTTGAAAGGAAAACAAATTCAGTTCTCATTGGGGAATAAAGCATACCATTTTATCAGGCGAGAAAGATGTGTTTATGTTATTAAATTCTGAAAAATGCAGAAATGTTCATCAGAATCAGGTCATGCAAATTAACATATATTTGGGGATTTAAAAATGTATTGGATTTGAAAGAAATTAATTAGCTCATAAATATTTCACTTATATTCATCTAGTTTACAAAAATAGTACACAAAGAGCATTTGATTTAAATTATTTAATTAATGAACACAGTTAAATTCTTTTACATTGTGGAATAATCTCAATGAAGCTGTGACTATTTTAGCTATATGTTAAAACATTTTTATTTTCATTGCTAAGTGATCATTTTGCAGTAATCTATATATATTAAAGCCTAGGTGACCGTCTGACCGGTCCTATGACATGCATTGACCACCAGGGGGCAGATGCTCAACGCAGGAGCTGCCGAGCTGCGGTTCTTCGGTGACACACCCGGAACCAGAGAGGAGGGAGCCCAATTCCGAGGTTTATCACCCTGTTGAGGTTTAGTGCCCTCTCAACATCCAGGACTCCTCCAGGGATATCGGAGATCCGGTTTCGGCCCGATCCCTGCAGAATAGACCGAGGGACTCCACTGGTGAATGAATTCATGCACTTGGCCTCTAGTTATTACATATGCATATATACAATAATTGACATTTGTTTTTACGCTTTTATTATATGTACTAGAGGCCCGGTGCACAAAAATTTGTGCACCCGGGGATGTCCCTCAGCACAGCCTGTGCCCTCTAGCAATCTGGGACCCTTGGGAGATGTCTACCTGCTGGCTTAGGTCCACTCCCTGGGCAATCAGGCCTAAGCTGGCAGCCCGGGGGCCCTCAGGGGATGTCCACTTGCCAGCAGGGAGCAGGCCTAAGCTGCAGTCGGACAGCCTTAGCTCTGTTGAGGAGGCGGGAGAGGCTCCCGCTACCACTGCTGTGCTGGCAGCTGGCAGCCTGGCTTGTGGCTGAGCAGAGCTCCCCCTGTGGGAGCGCATTGTCTTCCCCCTGTTGGTCAGTGTGTGTCATAGTGACCAGTCATTCCCAGTGGTTCTGCTGTTAGGGTCAATTTGCATATTACCCTTTTATTATATAGAAGAGGATAGAGGCCTGGTGCATGGGTGGAGGCCGGCTGGTTTGCCTTGAAGGGTGTCCTAGATCAGGGTGAGGTTCCTGCTGGGGTGCCTGGCCCGCCTGGGTGAGGGCCTAAGGGCCGTTTTCAGGCTGGCCACATCCCCTTCAGGGAGGGGGGTCCCTGCTGGGGTACCTGGCCAGCCTGGGTGAGGGGCTGATGGCTGTTCGCAGGCTGGCCACATCCCCTTCAAGGAGGGGTCCCTGCTGGGATACCTGGGCAGTCTGAGTAAGTGGCTGATGGCTGTTTGCAGCAAGGCTGGCTGGAAACTGGTATCTGGGATTTATTTAACTTCTAAAGTTGAAACTTTGTTGCTTTAACCAGAGCCCAGGTTGGGTTGCCCCTGACAACCCAGCCTCCCAGCGCTTCCTTGAGCCCAAAGCTGGAAGCAGGTATCTGAGGTTTTTTTATCTTCTATATTTGAAACTTTGTTGCCTTGAGCAGAGCCCATAGCTGGCTTAGGCAGACAGGAACCTTAGCTTCCCTGCATCGCCGGGGCATGCCTCCTGCTTATTTCAGCTCCATGGCTGCCGGCTGCCATCTTGGCTGGGTTAATTTGCATATAGTCACTCTGATTGTCTGGTGGGCGTAGCCTGGCTGGTGGGTGTGGCTTAGGTGTAACAGAGTGGGGTCAATTTGCATATTACTCTTATTAGATTAGATTTGATTTTGGCATCTGAATCAAGACCAATATGTTGCTTATTTATTTTGGAATTATACTGGCAAACTCATAAACTTGTCTCATATATTTGTCTCAGCTGATTCCCAAGGATTGTTTATTTCTGATAGTATTTAATTTGGGATTAAAACAAAGGTTATTTTAACCTGGATTAATTGTGTTCTTAAAATTTTTATAATTAAAACATTTTAAATTACAAAGTAATGCGTGTTTATTCTTTATAAAATTAGGTTAATATAATAGTACATGAATTAAAAATTAAAAATTCTAGTTCCTTTTCTGTTTCTACTAAAGACTGGAGAGAAGCTGCCTATGTCTGTTTTTTGTTTTTTTTTTAACCTTTGTTGTTGAAAGTATTACGTTATGTCCCCTTTTTCCCCATTGACCTCTCTCACCTTGGCCCCCCCTATTGTCTATGTCCATTGGTTATGCTTATATGCATACAAGTTCTTTGGTTGATCTCTTACACCACCCACCCTCCCCTGCCTTCTCTCCTTGAGGTTTGACAATTTGACGGATGCTTCTATGTGTCTGGGTCTGTTTTTGTTTATCAGTTTATGTTGTTCATTAGATTCTACATATGAGTGAGATCATGTGATACTTACCTTTCTGGCTTATTTTGCTTAGCATATCAGTACTGCTCTACAGGTCCATCCATGACATTATAGAGATACATCTATAATGTCTTTTAGTGCAAAGAGGCCTGAGCCTCAGGAAGCAAAGCTGAGGGTGGTAGGAACACAAACAATTCTGGGCCCTGTGTGAAAAAACTGTGAAACACTTATGGTCTTATTCTATTTGTACTTTGAACCATTTTGTACATATGTGTTTAATCTGTAAGCATTGGTAGAGATTTGGTAATATATGTGTTATCCAAGTAAACTTGATTCTTTATTAAGAGATTTGACTTGTTTTGTTGTTTGTCTGACATTTTTTAAAGCACTATGATATTTGAAATCATTTCTTGTTGTTATTCTTTTAAAATATTCAGAGGTCTTGATCACTGGAATATCTTTTTTTAACATATACATTTCAGGTCACTATCATTTTCATAGTTTAATAATATTTTCAATAGCTTTATTATCCTTAGGTAAACCATATATTTTCTCTAATATAGTTTAGGTTGTAAAATCAAATGTTTTCATTATTTTAGACTATGTTTCCATTAGGTTAGTTTAAAACATCAGTATTATGTTCTTCTGGTTCTGAAGACCCATGAAAGTACAGCTGTCCCTCAGCACACATGGGTATTAGTTCTCTGGACCTCTGCGGATATAAAAATCTGAGGATCTCAAGTCCCTTATATGAAATAGCTCAGTATTTGCATGTAATCTGTGCAAATTATCCCATATATTTTAAATGTTTTTCTAGATTAGTTATAATATCAAATGCAGTGTAAATGCTATGTAAATAGTTGTTACACTGAGTTGTTAAGGGAATAATGGCAAGAAATAAAATCTGTACATATTTGTACAGATATGACCATCATAGGCTTAACTACATTGTACACTTTAGAAACAGAGCAACATTATTCTATCACCCCTGAATATTTTCTATCCATGATTGAATTCACAGATAAAGAACCCACAGATACGGCGGGCTGACTATAATCCTTTGGGGAATAGCTTAGGAAAGAGAATGAGGAGTCTGACTTCTGTTTAACCTTTCAGCTCAGAACAAGCCAGCTAAGAGTAATTGACCAAACATATTACTTTCAGGTTCTAATGTAAGTAATTAACATTTCTAGATTAGAAAACGTAAGTACACTGTAAAACTGTCATCATTTTAAGGCATAGTCACCCTTAGGAAGCTGTTCTGCAGTTCTTAGTTCATTAAGTCTGTTTATTATAGTAGAATATAAAACAACTTTGGAATATTTTAAGATTTTGTGTTGAATAATATCCTGGAAAAGAAAACATATAGGTTTTTGTTAATACTGATAAACAATTAAAAAATGAAGGCTTTATAAACTAGATAGCTCTGTTTTTGGGGATTAGACATTTACTCTTTTGAAAGTATCAATTTTGAATATACTGAAAACTTGTTAGATCAATAGGGTAAGAGGGTCACCTCTATGGTATTCAAGCTCTTATATACTTTATCAGAGCCTATTCTATAGCCCAAGCATGTCAAACTCTAGGCTGCGGGCCATATGTGGCCCACAATGAATATTTTTGTGGCCCAGCTAATACAATGTAAGAAATGTTTAATAAAAATTTCATGACTTAATTTTTACAATATCCTGTCATACATACTAGCTGTACTGGTTAATAATGCAGATGTTTTTCAATAGATGGAGTTACACATATGTTGATATATATGCGATTTGATGTGTATGCTATTTTTTTTTTTGTATTGACAAGCTTCAAAACTTCATATGCCAAATTTGCTGAAGGTGTTACTATCATAGATATTTTTACGCTTAAAAATGTCAAATTTCGTGCCAAAAGAAAGAGAATTTGCGGGAAGTTTTAATTCATTACTTTATTTTAAAGAGAAGTGCTGCTGAATACTTTTGGAAGCCTATGGTGAACATGCTCCAT
The DNA here is from genome assembly GCA_004026665.1 of Murina feae. Classification (NCBI taxonomy): domain Eukaryota; kingdom Metazoa; phylum Chordata; class Mammalia; order Chiroptera; family Vespertilionidae; genus Murina; species Murina feae. Next base: position 25,530 of record PVJC01013488.1, on the reverse strand, counting down.
CTCAAGATATTTATGAACGCTGGTTTAAATGCTTTAAAAGTGATCATTTTGATGTGAAAGGCAAAGAACATCCAAGTCAACCAAAAAAGTTTGAAGACCAACAGTATAAGCATTATTGGATGAAGATGGATGTCAAACTCAAAAACAACTTGCAGAACGATTAAACATTTCTCAGCAAACAATTTCCAATCATTTATAAGCAATGGGAAAGATTTTAAAGGAAGGAAAATGGGTGCCATATCAACTGAACAAAAGACAAATGAAAACCAACAAGTCATCAGTAAAGTGTTGCTTCAGCAGCATGAAAGAAAGTCTTTTTTGCATCAAATTGTGACTGGCGATGGAAAGTGGATTGATTTTGAGAATTCCAAATGCACAAAATCATGGATTGATCTGGGTCAACCATCAACATCGACTGCAAGGCCAAACTGCTTTGGAGAGAAGACAATGCTCTGCATTTGGTGGGATCAAGAAGGTGTGGTGTATTATGAGCTTCTAAAACCAGGTGAAACCATTAATACTGATCGCTACTGACAGTAAATAATCAGTTTGAACAATGTTTTGATTGTGAAATGACCGAAATGTGCCAGAAGACATGGCAAAGTAATTTTGCTTCACGATGACATACCATCACACACTTCAAAACCAGTTAAAGACATGTTAAAGATCTTGCCTGGGAAGTATTAACCCACCCGCTGAATTCACCAGATCTTGCTCCTTCAGATTACCACTCGTTCTGATCAATGGCACACACACTTTCTGAGCAGCACTTCAAAATGTACAAAGAAGTGGGAAATTGGGTTTTTGAGTGGTTTGCCTCAAAACAAGAAAAGTTCTATTGGGAGGTGTCCAAAAATTACCTGAAAGATGGAGGAAATGTGTAGCTAGTGATGGACATTACTTTGAATAAAGCACTTTCGATGTTTCTCTTGAAATTATCGTGTTTTCTTTGATTACAAAGTCTGCATTATTAACCAATATATCTAGCAACTAAAGGCCCAGTGCACAAAATTTGTGCAGGGGAAGGGTCTCTCAGCCTGGCCTGCCGCAATCCAGAATGCTGCATGCACCAGTGACCATACTTTTCATACTGGTGAAAGGCATCTTGCTATTGTATGGGCAGCTATATTTTTTTGCTCTGATTATGAAAAGTAGTACATAACATGATCCTTCTGAGACAGTACTACCATTCTCCCCATTTTTGGGTGGAAAAACTGAAGCAGAGAGAAGTTAAGTAATTGGCTTTGTCACACAGTTATAAGTGTCAGAATCAGGGCTGACCACAAAATGTGCAAGCCAGAGTCCATGCATTTCATTGCTGCGTCATCCTGTGTTTTTTTTCAGTGTTAGAGTAGCCTTGCCAGGTTTTAACTTTTAAATCTAAAGGACTGTTCCCAATACATAGGATAGGGTCCCTAGGCCTGGCCAGTGCTCAGGGCAGCTCTGTGGAGTGACCGGTGGTGATCACTCCCCCCCCCCCCCC
>PVJC01013488.1:0-23947 GCA_004026665.1 Murina feae | reverse complement strand
CGTAATGACTGGTTACTGTAATCATGTTGCATTTGTTTCCCTTACACGCCTTACGTGCAAGCACACTATTTCTCTCCACTAATACCAGCAGCGAGTATTTTAGCAGCCAATTGCCACATTATAAGTCTTGGACTGACTTGTTTGGTGTGTGCAACAGGAAATATTTTGCTTTCAGAGAACAAGAAAAATAGGTTTATTTGCATTACACTTATTAATTTGTATAGTTATTCAGTGTCTGGTAAGTTAATGTTCATGCAAAAATGCTAATTTTTATTAAAATGTTCTATTTTATGTGAAGTTACTCATTTCAGCCCTTTGTATTCAGCATGTCTTTATTGAAATAAACCTATGTTTCTATGCAAATTAAAGCTTTTGTTTTTTTTGCAGCCCACATAAACTTAAACCTTGTTTATTTGGCCTCTATTAGCCTTTGCGTTTGGCGTGCTTGCTGTAGCCCTTTAATTAAAGATTATTTATATACATCATTCTGAAATTGAATTGGAACAATTACATATGTAGTAATGAAATATACCTTTCCTTTTTATGTCTTTCAGAATCATGGTGTCATGGAAAGGGATTTACTTTATACTCACTCTGTTTTGGGGAAGCTTTTTTGGAAGCATTTTCATGCTGGGTCCCTTTTTACCTTTGATGCTTGTAAACCCATCCTGGTATCGCTGGATCAACAACCGCCTTGTGGCAACCTGGCTCACATTTCCAGTGGTAAGTTACGCACCAGAGAAGGAGACTATCAAAGTGACTCAACCTATAGATTTTTACTTTGTTAGAGTCAGATCTAGTCAAATGTTAGATTTAAGTGTTTCCTGTTATATAAGAGGTGCATTAGAATTTAAAGGAAATACAAAAACTAGAAAGAAAAATAATTGTCCTTTGAAGTAAAAACATCTAATTGAGACATTTATATTTAATTTCAAAATTTTCTTCATTGAGATAGGCTTTAAATATAACAAAGTATACAAATCTAAAGATATAGATTGAAGAATATTTGCATCATCAATTTTGCATCACCAATTTTGCATTTCCATTTACTTTACAAAACAAAAATTAAGATTTAGATAAATATTTTTTAAACTCCTGATATTGATGTCATTGCTTTAATTCTTCCCAGTAACCACAGAATTTAGGAATAAAGTGGTTTCCTATCTGTGGGCTAGGTCAACAACATCTGTAAGGTGAAAAAGTACATACAAAACGTGTAGTGGATCTGCCAAGTATCTCTGCAAGGTCAATGCAAGCTGCTGTGAGTGTAGTCCCTCTGATCCTGAGCTGGGGACTCCCAGTAGGATTCCAGTCCAGACTCATCTCTTGTCTGGACTGCAGAGGCTTCAGCCTTCTCTGAAAATGGACATGTGTGTAGTTGTCCTTACCTTGAATAGGCTATCTACCCTTCGTGAGTGTTACGCTCTTTTTTTTCCTGAGCAACACCTAGAACTTACCATTACTGGTTTATTTATTTGTTATGGTGGGTGTTATACTCAAACAGGAGAACTGGAAAGGAATCCTCTTCCTTCATTTGTTAAAGGGTCTTCTTTTTACCTGCTGCTTTTGAATTAAATTGTCTATTTCTCCTCAAGCAGATGCCATTGTTATGTTAGTAGAGAGGAGAGTATCGTGCTGATGGTATGGACTCTCAGGTAGAGATTGATTGGGAAATATTTCCAGACACAGTGGTGATATACCTACTTCGATGAAGCAGATATTTCTTAAAAGTTTCCTGTAAATTTAATAAATCATTTGCAGTGTACCCTTTTCATACTTAAAAAGGAATCATCTGATGAATAATTTTTGAAATTAATTTGTTCCTTGTTTATAAGATTAATTTGTTTTAAATTATAGATATTTGTCTTATGAAATTTGTTACTATTTAACTGGAAGTAGCCCTCTGCCTCTCCCTGTCCTTCCTTCCTCTTACTTTTCTTCTGTATTTGCACTTAAAGCTGTCCTATAGGCACAGGGAAAGGGACAACATACAGGTAGGAAGTAAACAATTGTTGTGTGGTTGCACATTTAATTCAGTTATAAGGAGAAGAATGAGAAGATTTCGTTGAAAGAAAAAGTCAACGTAAAAATTCCAGGATAAGGATGATCAGAGCTGCTGACCACTTTTGTGGCAGATACTGTGTTTAGGAGGATGGCTTCATTTCAGGTGCCACCATTGTCCCCATTTTATAGAACAGGATATAGAAGCTTTGAGAAATTAAATAATTTACCCAAGGTCACACACAGAAGCAAATTATTTAAGCACAGATAAGATTAAATCCAGACTGTCTGCTGCCGTTAGAACCTTAAGTGATAGGATTGATCAGATTCACATGGAGCCTTAACTCTTCAGTGGTAGGAAGTTCACAGGTACCTCTTGATTGTTTCAGAGGGAGTTTTGGAGTTATTTTGACTAGGGAATGCCTTACTACAGGAAAAATATCTGAAAAACGGATAGCTAGTAATAAAAATCAATCTCAGTAATATGATGATTTGCTCACAGGGGTAAGTTGGTGAGAAACAGTTGTAGAAAGCCTTCTCTTTTGGTAGAGAAGCAAAAGACAGGTTGCTGAAATACCTGAAACAAGGTATGTATTAAAATATTTGTTGGATAAGTAGACAAACATAAAGAAGTTTTAAGGTCAGACTGCCAAAACTTTGGTATCAGAGTAGGCTGGCTTCATAAAGTGTTCAACGTTCTCTCCTCTGTTTTGGAATGAAAATCATCTAAACTAATAAAAGCGAAATATTAAAATTAACCGTTTCTCTGAGACAGGGTAAGCCACGCCCACCAGCCAATCAGAGCTGCTGTATGCAAATTAGCCCAGCCAATATGGCGGAGGCTGCAGCCCTGGTGTGCGGCTTCTCCAGGGCTGCGGCCTCCGCCATCTTGGGAGCCTCCCGCCTGAGAAGGCATCCAGCGCCTTGGGCCTGCGGATGCCTTTCCAGGCGGGAGCTGGGGTGGGGGGGAGGCGGGCACCAGGCGGCTGCTTGCGCCCTGCCAGACCCCCGCAGCCCCGCCGCCTCGGGAGCGTTCCGGGGCGCGGGGGCGGGGCGGCCGGAACCCCGCGGCCCTGCTGCCCACAGTCTCCGGAGTGTCCGGGGCGCGGGGGCGGGGCGGCCGGATCCCCGTGGCCCTGCCGCCTGCCGCCTCGGGAGTGGGGTGGTCGGATCCTCGCGGCCCCACCGCCCGCTGCCTCGGGAGCGTCTGGGGTGCGGGGGCGGGGGCGGGGCGGCCGGATCCCCACGCTTCCCAGGCGGGTGGCCCGTAGGATCAGTGGGAGCTGTGGCTGGCCTGAAAACTGCCCTTAGCCCCTCACCCAGACTTGCCACACCCCCTGGGGTGAGGGTCTCCACTGGGGACTTGGCCAGCTTGCAAACAGACATTGGCCCCTCACCCAGGCTGGCCAGGCACACCAGCAGGTGGACATCCCCAGAAGGATCCCAGACTGGGAGAGGGCACAGGCCGGGCTGAGGGACACCGCCCCCCCCCCCCCCCAGTGCACAAATTTTTGTGCACCGGGCCCCTAGTATTTATATAATTTTTAAAATTATGGTTAAAAATTACCTGATGCAACATTAGTGTATCACAGTCCACTTAGAGTTAATATTTAATGCATCTTATAAAACGTAAGAATCTTGTAATAGTGTAATGCATTTATTCTACATCATTTGTGCTGCATTATCATATTACATCAAGCATGTCAAACTCACAGCCTATGGGCCATATACAGCCCACAATGAATATTTTTGTGGCCCAGCTAATATAATGTAAGAAATGTTTAATAAAAATTTTGTGGCTTAATTTTTACAATATCCTGTTATACATAATTATTAACGAACTACGTTCACTAATGACTGATTACTATAATCATGTTGCATTCATTTCCCTTGCACGCCTTACACACAGGCACACCATTTCTCTCCGCTAATACTAGCAGCGAATATTTTAGCAGCCGATTGCCACGTCATTAGTCTTGGACTGACTTGTTTGGTGTGCGCGACAGGAAATATTTCCCTTCTGGATAACAAGAAAAATATGTTTATTGGAGTTACACTTACTAATATGTGCTGTTATTCAGTGTCTCTTAAGTTAATGTTAAAGAAAAAAATATTAATTTTTTAAAAAATGTTCTATTTTATGTGAACGATTACTCATTTATTTTAGCCCTTTGTATCCCATGTCTCTCGAAATAAACCTACATTTCTATGAAAATTAAAGCTTTTGTTTTTTTGCACATAAACTTAAACCTTGTTTATTTGGCCTGTGTTAGCCTTTGAATTTGACATGCTTGTATTACATCTACTTACATAAGTATCTCCATAATGCAATGTTATAATTTTTTGCTTTAGATAGTCATGTCTTTTAAAGAAACTAGAAGAAAAAATAGTCTCTAAATATTTTTCACATCTAGTGTTCTTTATTCTTTATGTATATTAGAGTTTCCACCTAGTGTCTTTTCCCTTCAGCCTAAAGAACTTCCTTTAGCTTTTCTTGCAGTGAGGGCTCCTATAGCTGAAATGTTTTCATTTAATTGAAATTTTTCTTATTTTTGCCTTCACTTTTGAAGCATAGTGTTGCTGGTTATAAAATTTTTCTTTTCATACTTTAAAGTTCTACTGTCTAATGGGCCATTTATCTCTGATTGCGTTTAAGATTTCTCTTTGTTTTTATTTAGCAGTTTGATCATGATACGCATATCTAAATGTAGTTTTCTTTATGTGTAATTTATTGTGTTTATTGGGCTTCTTAGATCTGCAGGTTAGTTTGTTTTTTTCCAAATTGGCCCATTAATTTTTCTGCTCAATTCTCTCCTTCTAGGACTACAGTTTTATTGGTATGGTTTCTTGTAGTGTCACACAGGATAACCAAGGTCACTAATGCTTTCTCCTGCTGTTTTTCTTACATAGTGGATTTCTGTATAAAATAGCGTATTTTAAAATCCTAGAATTTATTGTTTCTTGTTGGTTTCATTACTTCCTTGAAGTTCTTTATCTATTTATTTATTATGTGACCATATTTTTCTTTAAGTCAACTGGGTGGTAAATCTACTACCACATTACCTTTGTCTGGGCTGGAAGCAGCAGTCACCCTCTTTTTTTTCTTTCCTATAGGAAATACTTTGCATTGAATATTTGTATGGATCCTTCTTATTCTTTTACGCAAATTTATTTTTCTTTTCTTAATAGAAGGATTTTTGTTTATTTTTATTTTAGAGAGAGAGAGAAGGAATCATCGATTGGTTGCCTTCCATATTCACCTTGCCAGGATCGAATCTGGGTATGTGCCCTGACTAGAAATTGAACCCGTGACCCTTTGGTGCATGGGACAACACTCCAACTAACTGAGCCACACTGGCCAGGAAAATAGAAAGATGTTTTGTTGTAACTTTTGTTTATTCCAAGTAGTCAGCAGCACCCCTGAAGATTCACCCAACAACTATTAAGTACCCACCATGTACCAAGCATTTTGCTAGGGTATAATGACAAGCAGGACAGATATGACTTCTGTCCTTGTGGAGGCTAAAATTTTTCAAACTGTACATTTACACAGCTACCTTCTTTTCTGGCTTTCAGTTGCCTGAAAGACTACTTCCTTTGTTAGAGGTCAGAAGTTGACTTTCCAGGCCATGAATTCTTAGAGTTGGATTTTTAAATCAGCTTTAAAAATACAAAGTCCAATATTTCATTATAGTCCTCATACATACCATTTTATATAAAATGTTCATCTTCTGGTATTGCATAGCCACTATCACTTGCTTATTTACAAAGTGAGTATTTCTCCATAAAATATTTATGTCAAACAAAATAAGCATATTTTCAGTTCACATAAAATTATCACGAGTAGATTTTTCTAAAAAGTCATCTACAAACTGTCTAGATAGTCAATAATTTCATTTGTAGTCATTAATAAAACCAGAGAAATTTCATTTTGAAAATGTTTAGCTTTTCTCAGGTTTTCTCATCTGTAAAATAAGGAAGTTAGAGTAGATAATCTCTGAGATCCATTCCAGAGTCAGCATTGTATATAGGATTCTAAAAAAAAAACACATTTAGAGGTAAATAATTTTTTTGGTAACAGTCATATTTTGCTCCTATACTTCATTTTCTTTACTGTAATTAGTTTTCCATAGTATATAATCTTTTGGTTGTGAATATCATGATTTTGGCAGAACCTGTCTACTAAAACCTTAAGACTCTTCAGAATTTTCTTATAGTTACTACCTCAGTAGAAATCATTGTAATTGTAATGATTTACAGATTTCCTTGGAAAGCCAATATAAGCAGAGTGTTTATTGGTACACACATTTGGTTTCAGGATTGGCCTTATAACTTTCTAATCATTTAAACTTGGCTAAGCTCCTTAGCCTCTCTAAATTTCTTTCTTCTTCTGTAAAAAAAGGGGATTCCAATTCTATCTACATGTCTCAGAGTTATTGCGACAGCCAAATGAGGTGATAATACAGGCTTTGTAAATTATGCAGCAAATGTTTGCTCCTATATTCATTTTAAGGGGTAGGCTAAAGTACTATCAAAGGAAATTCAAGATACAGTGGCTTGAATAAGGTAGAATTTTATCTATCCTCAGGTCCAGGTTGACAGGGTAGCTCTGCTCTCTAATGTTATGTAAGGGCTGAAGATTCCTTCTACCCAGCCTGGCATAATATCCTCCTCTTTTATCATCAAGTCTGGTCACTGCCATTTTTTTTGTCCCATTCTGTAGTCAGTGGAGATGGGAGGAAGTCCAGAGCATGTTTCATTTAGATCAGTGAATTACAAGGTGCATATATCTCTCTTGCTCACCCATTGGTGAGAACAGGTAAAAGATGTCATAGAATCTGGGAAAACTAGTTTTTTTTTTCCTGAGCAGTCATGCACATAATTCAGGTGTATTGTTCTGGAAGAAAAGCTGGATTTTACTGGACAAATTCTGTCATAGCTGCTGCTAACTACTACCAGTACCATTGTTATTACCACAGAATTACATTAAACAACTTCAATTACATATACTAGGATGGGTGAGGGAAAAGTGGAGAAAGGAGAATTTTTTAAATATAGGATTCCTCCTGAACCTCCACTTCATGTGAGATGAAATGGAAAATGTGAGTGGTCCTGTGCTGAGTATGATTCATGTGTTTAAAACAAGTAAACTAGTCACTTCATCTGGTGGTCAGCAAACTAATCTGGTCCAATATTCAAAGGTGCTAGTCGTTTGTGAGGCACCTTCCTATGAGATTTTCAAATGTAACTTGATCTGTTGCTTACTTTTGCCTTATTACCTGATTCGAGAACTTAACATATAGGCAAGATTCAACCACCACCATAACATTATATTGATATGTATTTGAAAAACTTCAGGTAGAGAGTCTTCCAGTTAAGAAATTTATTGACAGCAGGTAGATTATAGAAAACTGATGTTATAGTTTTAAGATAGTATACATCTCTGTTAAAAGAAATGGAGAAAAACTGTCAAGGTGTCTTATATGACTGTTTATTTCATATATTTATAAGGTACTAACAGAATTTTTATTTTGAAGCAAATAGGTCACTTTTTATCTAGGAGGAATTTAGTAATTTCCCCTCATAGTAGGTATACTTTATTTTAAGCAATCCCAAACAGTTAAAAATAATTTTTTACTAAAAACAAATTAGGATAAATGCACTTAGACTAATTATTGTTCAAAGAAATAATAATCACAAAATGATTTCATTGGCAAGGCTTTTTTATTTCCTGTACTTTTTTTTTTTTTTTTTTAAGGAGCACATTTTCTAAGTTAAATGAGGTACTGCAGTAAAAACTTTTTGATTTTTAGATGAAACTTAGAGGTAAACTAGCCTAACTTACCTGTTGTGCAAGAATCCTCCCTAGAGCAATCTGTGGAGCGAAACTTTCAGTCTCTCTCAGAACATTTGTACAATAGATAGTGCATGTCTTTTGTACATTTCATTTTTTTAATTCATTTTAATGTAGTACTATTGGAGTCAAACTTTGCATGTGCCCAGAGCAGTTTTTGCTTTTCAAAATTAAGTCTTTTCAATAGTTCAATTGTTAGAGTTCTGTCCTTTTACCATAAATCATGATTTAGGAATATAGAGGTCATTTTCTAACTCCCCACCTGGGATACAAGTCTTCCACAGACTGCTGATTTCATTCCAGTCCTAGAACAAAACAGGTGTTCAAACACAGACTAATGGATATAATTTCTGTCTCGACTGCTTTACTTAAGAAAGGGGTGCTCAGTGTTTGATGAATGACTTGCGATTGTAAGGCATTAAGTAGCTAAGGATTTGAGGAGCTGGGCTGAAGCTGTGTCTGAAGACAAAGCAGATGAGGAATGTCACATAGTAGTTCTTACCTCGAATTTAATAAAGATCTATTGGAATGATAAATGAGAACATAGGACATGAAAAAATCTATTCTGTGATCATAAGGGGAACCCTCTCCTTGTAATGTTTTCTACATGGTGGAACTCTTAGAAGTAGTAAATAGTGGTACATAAAAGATCCTCAGAAATTGCTCCTATATTTCTAATTATAGGAGAAATAGTTGCCCAATTAGGTGAAAGTCATGAGAGTTGTAGTTTTTAGTTCAAAAGAAGAAATACAGCATTATAAAATTTTACAAGATAAGTTTCTTATTGCTGAAGACATAGTACAAATATGAAATAGAAATAGTGCAAGTATGTGAACAGTGTCTTTTTGTTTTAGCATTTAATCTGTATTACTTGAATTCTGGAATTCCTTATGCACTTTACAGCTATATCTTTGTGTCCTGTAGTTGTTATTCTGCCTTGCAGGAGCTGTAAATAATGTTGACTAGATATGTCTTGTCTGGTATTAAAAATGATTAATGTGAGCTTGAGAGCTAAGCTGCCTAAAAGGTTATATATAACTTTCAGGCACATTCTAATAGAGTGCTGGATGATAAGGGAGAAAATGTCATTGCTATGCTCCTGGACAGTCTGGAATTTTTTATTTTGACATTTTTCATAATTAAAAGCAAAAGATTGTTTTTGGGATCCATAGAAAACATATGTTAGAAATTGCACATAAAAGGTTAGAGTTGAGGTTTATAGGCTTAAAATGTGAAACTTTTCTATAGTACAACATTTAATAGTCAGCTTCCTCTTTCTAACCAGTCATGGAAAGGATATCCTGCATTTCAGTTCTTTGCAAAGCAGGGGGGAGCTGATCCAAATTAACCTTGGATGGTGAAATCACACATACACTCTTGGCCAAGACATATAGTTTAGTGATTCATTTTGGTAGTTGATGGTCCTTTATACTTACAAGTAGAAAAAGAGATACTTCTTACTACGGGTCCAAGCCTAGAAGTCTCTGCCATGATTATCTCTACCATGCAGTCTTCTACATAAAGACTTTGGACTTATAATTATTTGAGTGCTTGGACCCTTTTGAAAATCTGATGAAAACTATAGGCATTTGCCTAGCAACATACCTGTGTACAATTTCAAGAAGGGTACATGTTTATTGACCTCTTGAAGGCCATCCTTCTAGAGTTTAATGAATGCCAGGTTAAATACCTAGGCCATAATATGAATCTTAGTCAAGGGAAAGTAACTTAATGGAGACCTGTGAGATATCTATAGCTGTGTTAGCTCCAATGATCTTTTGTTTTTATTAATCCTTGCCTGAGGATATGTTTTTCATTGCTTTTCAGAGAGAGTGAAAGGGAGAGGGAGAGAGACACATCTACTGGTTGCCTCCTCATGCACCCTGGGTTGTGGGGTAGGGAGTGAACCCTACAACCCAGGTACTTGCTCTTAACCAGGAATTGAGCCCATGACCCTTAGGTTTGCGGGCTGATGTTCTCACTACTGAGAAATACCTGCCAGGGCCGATCTTTTTATTTTTATTTTTTTTTGTTCTGTTGACATCTTAACACTGTACTTCTTTGGACATATAACATTTCTAACTTATTATTTTCCCTTTAGCTCAGTGGTTCTCAACCTTCCTAATGCCGCAACCTTTTAATACAGTTCCTCATGTTGTGGTGACCCCCAACCATAAAATTATTTTCGTTGCTACTTCATAACTGTAATGTTGCTACTGTTATGAATTGTAATGTAAATATCTGATATGCAGGATGGATGTAGGCAACCCCTGTGAAAGGGTCTTTCAACCCCCAAACGGGTCGCGACCCACAGGTTGAAAACCGCTGCTAGCTAATATTTTTTTTAAGTACTATTTATTCTTATGTTGAAGTCCTAGTGTTGTTTTGTATCACATTCTTTAAAAAAGTAGCTTTTTGCATGAAATATAGCAAACATACTGAAAAGTTAATAAAACATAAACACACACAGTTTAATAAATAATTTTAAAGTATATTTAACCATGTCAAGAAGCAAAGTATTGCTAGCCCTCCAGCAAGCTACCTACCTAGCTTCCTAAGCACAACTCCCTCCTACTTGATAGAAGTAGCCACTAACCTGACTAGAAAGGTAGTTATTTCCTTGCTACTTATAATTTTATTACCCATCTATTTACCTCTAAAATTTCTTAGTTCCTGTATGTTTTAGAATGTTTTATGTATGGACACTTATTGTATATATTCTGTTTTGTTTGCTTTGCTTCTGTTTCTCAACATTATGCTTGTGTGTTAACCATATTATTGTTATGGTACTTAATTTATTTTCATACTAGGGGCCCGGTGCACAAAAATTTGTGCACTTGGCGAGGGGAGGAAGGGATCCCTCATCCTGACCTGTGCCCTCTCACAGTCTGGGACCCCTGGGGGGGGATGTCCACCTGCTGGCATGCATGGCCAGCCTGGGTGAGGGGCTGAGGGCTGTTTTCAGGCTGGCCACAGACCCCTCAGGGTTCGTGCACTGGGGGGTGGGATGGCTGGTGAGTGCAGGTGTGGACGTTTCCAGCCAGGTGGCCTACCATTGCACATACCTGGTGGGCCTCCACCGCTGAGGGGACACACCTGGTACAGAGCTGGGTGGCAGGCCAGGGGGTGGACGCTGGTGCATGGTCCCTTGGGGGGGCCTTGCTGCTGAGCGGACACACCGGGGGTGGAGCCAGTCACACACTCGCACATGCCCCACGGAGGCCTCCAGGGTAGAGCCAGGTGGCTGGACTTGTGGCAGACACTCTGTGCAGGGGCGGAGGATGCTCGGGCATGACCCTGAGGGGGTACCCCCCTCAAGCCCCCGCCACTGAGCCTCTGAGGTCGTGTGGGCCCAATTGCTCTATTCCCAGGCCTCACAGGGCCGGGCCGGGCTGCCGGCTCCCGGCCTTGCAGCTACTCACTGCCCTCTGGAACCACCGTAAGCACCATTGCTCTATTGCCAGCCCCAGCCTCAGGGCCGGGCAGGCTCCCACCTGAGGCCGCCCAGAACCAACCACTGGCGCGATCTCTCTATTCCCAGCCCCATCTCTCTATTGCCAGCCCTGGCCGCAGAACCGGGGGCCTGGATGGCCTCCCGGCCCTGCATCCGCCCGCCACTGCCTGGAACTGACCGCCGGAGCACGCGAGGGCGGAGGCCATGCCTCCGCCCTCGTGTGCCCCGGCGCGATCGCTCCGTTGCTTGCGTGCCCCGGCTGCGCCCCAGAACGCTCCCGGCCGGGGAAGCCGAGGTTGTGGCTGCCCCGTCCCCGCGCCCCGGAAGGCTCCCAGCCGGGGAAGCCGAGGCTGCGGCGGCGCCGGCCGGACCCCCGTGGGCCTCCCGGGCAGGGCCCGCGGGGTCCAGCCGCCTGGTCCCCGCCTCCCCCACCCCAGGCTCCCGCCTGGGAAGGCATCCGCAGGCCCAAGGCGCTGGATGCCTTCCCAGGTGGGAGGCTCCCAAGATGACGGAGGCCGCAACCGTGAAGAAGCTGCACACCGGGGCTGCGGCCTCCACCATCTTGGCTGGACTAATTTGCATACAGCAGCTCTGATTGGCTGGTGGGCGTGGCTAACCCCGTCCCGGAGAAACGGTTAATTTTAATATTTCACTTTTATTAGTTAAGATTGTATTATATTCCATTTTATGCCTGCACCTTAATACATTTGCTGCAGTTTGATGAAAGTTTTCATGATATTGCCAAGGAACTTTATTTTCTTATCTGCATGGGACCAGATTTCTCTCCATTAATAGGGAAGTCAAATAATAGTGAAGTCAAATATTAGCTAGTAAATTATTATATGTAAATTATTTGAAAATTTAAATGGAGACTAAAATTAGTAATCAGGTTTTCTTATTACTTGTTGTGTCTCTTTCAAAACTCCAGTCTATAGTATAGTATACTTTTCTACTAAATATTTTATATCTACTATATGCTGGCCATCAGAAAAGTTAATTAAAATATACAGCAACTATTTGAGTATTTTCTGTGTGCCAGGCATGGTTGTAGGCACTATGGGTGCAGCACTCTAGTAAAAATAGTTATATTTTATTCTTCATATATTGTTAAAATAAAGGATAGGTGTATTTGGATGGAAAAAAATTGCTTGACTTTTTGTCCCTTTACCCAGGGTTTACCTTCTTGACTATCCTTTCTATAAAAGAAGTAATAATCTATAATATCTATAATAATAAAAGCATAATATGCTAATTAGAAGAGACAGCTGAATGACCTTCCAGATGAAGCCAGGGCTGCGAGGGCTGAGCCCTTTGTACAAATTTTGTGCATTGGGCCTCTAGTATTATATATTTATAGCCTTAAAAATTACACAGTAGAATCTTGTATACACTTTTCATTTTAACATAGTATATTCAAGATTCTAATGAAAGTTATCATTTTTTTAAAATTATTGTTTAAAGTATACTTACTGTATAATAAAAGGGTAATATGCAAGTTGACCCTAATTGCAGAACAACTGGGAATGACTGGTCACAATGACACACACTGACCACTGGGGGGCAGATGCTCAATGCAGGAGCTGCCCCCTGTTGGTCAGTGCACTCCCACAGGGGAACCTCTGCTTAGCCACAAGCCAGGCTGATGGCTGCCAGCACAGCAGTGGTGGTGGGAGCCTCTCCTGCCTCCTCAGCAGCACTAAGGATGTCCAACTGCAGCTTAGGCCTGCTCCCCACTGGCAAGTGGACATCCTCCGAAGGCTCCCAGAGGGATGTCAGACTGCCAGCTTAGCCTCGATCCCCCAGGTAGTGGACGTAAGCCAGAAGGTGGACATCCCCTGAGGGCTCCCAGACTGTGAAAGAGCACAGGCTGGACTGAGAGACATCCGCCTTCCCTGGAGTGCACAAATTTTTGTGCACCAGGCCTCTAGTTACATATAATATTACATATGTCTGCTTTTCCCCCCATTGACCTCTCCCTGGCCACCTCCACTCCCCAGCACATACTCTCACCTCCGTAGATTCTGTGTCCATTGGTTATGCTTATATGCATGCATATAAGTCCTTTGGTTGATCTCTTACCCCCTCTCCCCTCCCCTGCCTTTCCTCTGAGGTTTGATGGTCTGTTCAATACTTCTGTCTCTGGATTTACTTTTGTTCAGCAGTTTATGATGTTCATCCACAAATGAGTGAGATCATGTAATATTTATCTTTTTCCAACTGGCTTATTTCACTTAGCACAATGCTCTCCATGTCCATCCATGCTGTTGTGAATGGGTAAGAATTCTTTTTTATAGCAGCGTAATATTCCCTTGTGTAGATGTACCACAGTTTTTTAATCCACTCATCTGCTGATGGGCACTTAGGCTGTTTCCAAATCTTCGCTATTGTAAATTGTGCTGCTGTGAACATAAGGGTGCATATGTCCTTTTTGATTGGTGTTTCTGATTTCTTGGGATATAATCCTAGAATTGGGATTACTGAGTCAAATGGGAGTTCCATTTTTAATTTTTTGAGGAAACTCCATTCTCACCAGCAGTGCATTCTCACCAGCAGTGCACAAGGGTTCCTTTTTCTCCACATCCTTGTCAGCACTTGTTGTTTGTTAATTTGTTGATGATAGCCATTTTGACAGGTGTGAGATGGTACCTCATTGTCATTTTGATTTGCATCTCTTGGATGATTAGTGACTTTGAGCATGTTTTCATAAGTCTCTTGCAAAAGTGGGCTTTCTGTATGTCTGCTTTTGAAAAGTGTCTATTTAAGTCCTTTACCCATTTTTTTTATTGGATTGTTTATCTTCCTTTTGTTAAGATTTATGAATTCCCCATAAATTTTGGAGATTAGGCCCTTATTGGATATAACATTGGCAAATATGTTCTCCCATGCAGTGGGCTTTCTTGTTTTGTTGATGGTTTCTTTTGTTGTGCAGAAGCTTTTTATTTTGATGTAGTCCCATTTGTTTATTTTCTCTTTAGTTTCCATTGCCCTAGGAACTGTATAGGTGAAGTTATTGCTTCAGCATATGTCTGAGATTTTGCTGCCTGTGGATTCCTCTTAAGATTTTTATGGTTTCCTGTCTCATTTATCCATTTTGAGTTTATTTTTGTGTATGGTGTAAGTTGGTGGTCTAGTTTCATTTTTTTGCATGTATTTTGTATCTATGCAATGTTCCCAACACCATTTATTGAAGAGACTGTCTTGGCTCCATTGTATGCCTCCTTTGTCAAATATTAATTGAGCATAATGGCTTGGATCGATTTCTGGGTTTTCTGTTCTGTTCCATTGGTCTATATGTCTGGACTTGTGCCAGTACTAGGCAGTTTTGAGAACAGTGGCTTTGTAATATAACTTCATATCTGGGATTCTAACCTTGTTTTTCTTTCTCAAGATTGCTGTGACTATTCGGGGTCTTTTTTTATTCCATATAAATTTTTTGGAGAGTTTGTTCTAGGTCTGTGAAATATGCCGTTGGTATTTTAATGGGGATTGCAATGGAATCTATAGATTGCTTTGGGTAATATGGACATTGTAATGATGTTGATTCTACCAATCCATTAATACGGATATTCTTCCACTTGTTTATGTCTTCCTTTATCTCTTTTTCAATGTTCTGTAGTCTTCCAAGTACAGGTCTTTACTTCCTTAGTTAAGTTTATTCCTAGGTATCTTAATTTTTTTGTTGCAATGGTAAATGGGACTTTTTTGTTTGTTTGCTTTTTAGTTTCTCTTTGTGTGAGTTCATTATTTATAATAATAAAAGTTTAATATGCTAATTAGACTAGACGTCTTTCCAGATGAAGCTGGGGCTGCGAGAGCCGAGGAGGCAGCCACCATGGCTATGAGGGCCAAGCCTCTCATACCAATTTCGTGCAGTGGGCCTCTGGTTGGTGTATAAAAAAGCCATAGATTTCTGGGTGTTAATTTTGTATCCTGCTACATTACCAAATTCATTTATTAAGTCTAGTAGTTTTTTTATGGAATTTTTAGGGTTTTCTATATACAATATGATGTCATATGTGAATAATGACAGTTTTACTTCTTCTTTTACAATTTGGATGCCTTTTATTTTTTACTCTTGTCTGATCATTGTGGCTAGCACTTCCAGTAGTATGTCGAATGCGAGTGGTGAGAGTGGGCATCCCTCACTTGTTCTTATTCTTAGGGGAAATGGTTTTAGTTTTTGCTCATTGAGTATGATGTTGGCTGTAGGTTTGTCATATAAGGCTTTTATTATGTTTAGGTATGATTCCTCTATTCCCACCTTGCTGAGAGTTTTTAACAAGAAAGGGTGTTGGATTTTTATCAAATGCTTTTTCTACACCAATTGATGTGATTATGTGATTTTTATCTCTCAATTTGTTTATGTGATGTATCACATTTATTGATTTGCAGATATTGTACCATTCTTGCATTCCTGGAATAAATCCCACTTGGTCATGGTGTCTGATCACTCTAATGTAATGCTGGATCTGGTTTTCTAGGATTTTGTTGAGGATTTTAGCATCTGTGTTCATCAGAGATATTGGCCTGTAATTCTCTTTCTTTGTAGTATCTTTATCTGGTTTTGGGATTAGGGTGATGCTAGTTTCATAGAAAGAGCTTGGAAGTGTGCCTTCCTCTTGAATTTTTTGGAACAATCTGAGGAGGACACGTTTTAGTTCTTCTTTGAATGTTTGGTAAAACACCCCTGTGAAGCTCTGTGGCCCAGGGCTTTTGTTTGCTGGAAGTTTTTTGATTACTGCTTCAATTTCCTCCATAGTTATTGGCCTATTCTCATTTTTTTTATTCTTCCTGATTAAGTTTTGGAAGGTCATATTTTTTTTAGGAATATGTCCATTTCTTCTAGATTGACTAGTTTGTTGGAATAGAGTTGTTCATAGTATTTTTTTTTATAATCCTTTCTTTTTCTGTGAGGTCTGTTGTTATTTAGCTTCATTCATTTCTGATTTTGTTTATTTGGGTCCTCTCTCTTTGCTTCTTGGTGAGCCTGCTAGAGGTTCATCAATTTTGTTTATCCTTTCAAGGAATCAGCTCTTGGTTTTATTGATCTTTTGTTGTTGTTGTTTTGTTGTTGTTGTTGTTGTTGTTGTTTGGTCTCTGTGTCATTTATTTCTGCTCTGATCTTTATTATTCACTTCCTTCTGCTCATTCTCAGCTTTTCTTGTTGCTCCTCTAATTCTATAAGTTGTAGAGTTAGATCATTTATTACCAGTTTTTCTTGTTTTTTTTGAGGTAGGCCTGTCATGCTGTGAACTTCCCTCTTAAGACTGCTTTCACTGTGTCCCATAGATTTTGGATTGTTGTGTTTTCATCATTTGTTTCCAGGATGTTTTTTTTGTTTCTTCTTTGATCTCATTGATAACCTAATACTCCTACATAATAAAAGGTTAATATGCAGATTGACTGAATACGAGAGCAGCAGATCCCTATGATGCACACTGACCACCAGGGGGCAGACACTCAATGCAGGAGCTGACCCCCGGTGGTCATTGTGCTCCCACAGGAGGAGTGCTGCTCAGCCAGAAGCCAGACTCACAGCTGCTAAGCACAGCGGTGGTGGTGGGAACCTCTCTCACCTCCGCAGCAGCGCTAAGGATATCTGGCCTAAGCCATCAGTTGGACATCCCCTGAGGGCTCCCAGACTGCAAGGGGGTGCAGGCTGGGATGAGGGGAACCTCCCCCCTCCCAGTATAAGAATTTTGTGCACTAGGCCTCTAGTTGTTTAATAACATGCTACTTAGCCTCCAAGTGTTTGAATTGCTCTGATTGTTTTTACTGTAGTTTATTTCTAATATTATGCCATTGTGATCTGGGAAGATGCTTGATATGACTTCAATCTTCTTGGATTTGAGGAGACTTTGCTTGTGTCCCAATATGTGATCTACCTTTAAAAATGTCCTATATGCACTTGAGAAGAATGCATATCCTGTAGCTTTGGGGTGAAATGTTCTGAAGATGTCAATTAAATCTATCTGATTTAGTGAGTCGTTTAGGATTGCTGTTTCTTTGCTGATTTCGTGTGTAGAGGATTTATCCAGTGATGTCAAGGGGTCTTAAAATCTCCTACTATGATTGTGTTGCTGTTGATCTCTCCCTTGATATCTTTCAGATGTTTTCTTATGTACTTGGGTGCTCCTGCATTGGGTGCCTATATATTTACTAGAGTTATGTACTCTTATTGTATCGATCCCTTTAGTATTATGAAATGGCCTTCATTCTCTTGTTATGGCCTTCACTTTGAGGAAATTTATCCCAGCAAAGTTAGCATTTTTTAATTAGGAAACTGCCAGAAACTTAAGTTAGTAAAACTAAAAATAGAATTAGTGTCTTCATATTCTCATTCTTCTGGATCAATATAGAAGATTCATGGGAAACCATAACTTTAATTTGTTTTGTATTTTGTTTTTGCCATAGGCATTGCTGGAAACCTTATTTGGTGTAAAAGTGATTATAACAGGTGATGCATTTGTTCCTGGAGAAAGAAGTGTTATTATCATGAATCATCGGACAAGAATGGACTGGATGTTCCTGTGGAATTGTTTGATGAGATACAGCTACCTCAGGTTGGAGAAGGTGTGCCTCAAAGCCAGTCTCAAAAGTGTTCCTGGATTCGGTAGGTTATTCACAAATTAAGTTGTTCATTAATTTTATATGGGATGGATGTACCCACCTAAAAAAGAATAACTTACTGCCGTAACCGGTTTGGCTCAGTAGATAGAATGTCAGCCTGCGGACTGAAGGGTCCTAGGTTCGATTCCAGTCAAGGGCATGTACCTTGGTTACAGGCACATCCCCAGTATGGGGTGTGCAGTAGGCAGCTGATGTTTCTCTCTCATTGATGTTTCTAACTCTCTATCCCTCTCCCTTCCTCTCTGTAAAAAAAAAATAAATCAATAAAAAATATATATTTTTTAAAAATAATAAACTTACTGAATAAACTCCACTAGTGCATTAAATCCATTCCCATATTTTCTTAGTGGATCTTAACAGATTACTTTATTTAAATCTCTTTTTGAAACATTTTATGAAATGAGATAATAAAATTGTTTTCAAGAAAGTAGAATGGTTCCAGAGAGACCAACAGTAACTTTTTTATTTTTTAAAACCTCACTTTAGGACATAATTTGATTTTTAGAGAGAGAGAGAGAGAGAGAGAGAGAGAGAGAGAGAGAGAGAGAGAGAGAAACATTGATTTATTGCCTTCTGTATATGCCCAGACCAGAGATCGAACCAACAACCTTTGAGTGTCTGGAACAAGCCACACCAGCCAGGATGATAGTTCAGTAACTTTTTTTTGCATGTCATGCTTGTGGTAATTTAGGCCAGAAATTGGCTTGTGTTGATGAGGTAAATACAAATTGAATACCCATTGATTTTAAGCATTATATTAGATACTGGTATTTTTTTAGATATATTTATTTTTCAATTACAGTTGACATACAATATTATTAGTTTCAGGGGTACAACATAGTAATTAGACACTTATATAACTTGTGAAGTGATTGCCCTGGTAATTCCAGTATCCACCTAACATCGCATATAGTTATTACAATACTATTGACTATATTCTCTGTGCTGTACATTATAGCCCTGTGCCCAAATTTGTTTCTGTATTGTTGTTCATTTATTGTTTAGATTCCACATATAAGTGAAATCATAGGGTATTTTCTTTTTCATATAGCCTCTAGGTCCATCCATTTTGTCACAAATTACATTCTTTTTTATGGTTGATTCATATTCCTCTATATATGTACCACCTCTTCTTTATCCATCTATAGATGGACACTCAGGTTGTGTCCATATTTTGACTATTGTAAATAATGCTGCATATGTCTTTTCAATTAGTGTTTTAAATTTCTTTGGATAAATATCTGGCAGTGGAATTGCTGGGTCATATGGTAGTCTATTTCTAACTTTAGCCAAAACATGTAAACAACTTAATTGTGAATTGATAAGTAAAAGTGGCATATACACTCACAATATAGAATATTATTTAGTCATAAAAAATAATTAAATCCTGCCATTTGTGACAATATGGGTAGACATTGTGAGCATTAGGTGAAGTCAGACAGAGAGAAACAGTACATATGATCTTACTATATGTGCAGTTAAACAAAAAAACACACAACACTACAGTAAACTCAGAGATGCAGAGAACACATTGGTGGTTGCCAGAGGCCAGGGGTTAAAGTGTAGGCAAAATCGGCGAAAGTGGTAAAAAAGCACAAGCTTCTAGTCATAATAAAGGACTAGGAATAATATACAGTATGGTGACTATACTTGATAATGCCATACTGTATACTTGAAAATTACTGAGCTAGTGGATCTTACACATTTTCTTTATAAAAAAGAAAAAAATTTGTAACTGTGTGGTGTGATGATAGATGTTAACTAGACATACTGTGATAATTTCACTATATACCAGTGTTTTTTCAGCCAGTGTGCTGCAAGAATGTTTAAAACATGCAGTACCTGATTATTTAGTCAGGGACATTGACCTTTTTTTCTTTAGATTGTCAAATAAAAAAATGACAACACAATAGCTGCCTGGTATGAATGAACCGAAATTATTCCTATTTTTTGTCAGATCGGCAAAAAATATATTTTTTGGTGTCCTGCAGGATTTTAGTAATTAGTTTATGTGTGCCATGAGATGAAAAACTTGAAAATCACTGCTATATACACGTATGGGGTGGGCAAAAATAGGTTTGTAATAATGAGTACATGAAACAGATTTTTTTCTAATATTATTTTCCATACAACCAACTATAAACCTACTTTTACTCACCTGTATATGGAATTGTTTTGTCATATACCTGAAACTAATACCACATCAAATTACATCTCAATTTTTAAGAAGTTTTACTGCTTTATTGGATAGTTGTGAGGATTAAATTAAACAACAGTAGAGTGTTATTTGCTGCTGCCTTTTTTTTTCTATAGTTCCATCAGGAACATTCACTTCTTGCCTTACAGAGATTCATATTAGACCTCTGATTTTTCCAGTGCCACACAGACCCATATTCTCTTTTCCTGATCACTTCATCTTTATTTCCACCTACTCTGCACCGCTATAGCCAATTTTATCATTGCAAACCCGTCTCTTCTCTCGCCTGTGTTCCTACGTAAGTCTGTCATTCTTAGCTTTTCCATTTCCCTATTTTCCTTTCTCACATGAGTTATAAGTTTCTCACATATTGTATCTTACATATTGTAGGCTCTTAAATATTTGCAGACTTAATAGAATTTCATGAAAATGCAAACCATTAATGAGAACAGATTTTGGATTGGAGAGAAACAAGATTTTAGTATTTCTATAGTGGCTAGAGCAAAGTAAATTAAGCAGGGCAAAAGTGTAGGGCAAAAACAACAAACCCAAAGCAAAACTCATTTCCAAATGAGAATATTACAGTTTGAATTGGCAGGAGGAAATGAAAGAAAGGCAAAAGAATGAATGCACCTTAGTGGTCACAGCTATATATCTGGCTTCAGACTATGCTAGATTTAGCTTGTTGACAATTTGGCATGACTTTAGGGAGTATTTAATATTGCTATTTATAATTATTTTTAAACAAATATTTGCTTACTAAATGTTTGGAATATAACAACTAAAGGAAAATAATATTTTGTGTCTATAGTGCCAGGTTGAAGAATGTATGAGTTTGGAATCTGAAAGTTCTTTTCGTAAAGTATAAAAGTAGTTCTTAAAGTATAAAAGTAACAGACTTATGCAGCAAGCCAGGAAAGAAATTATTAAGAGTGTTTAGATTCTAGGTCAAGTTACAAAGAGTTTGGATAAGTTAACTAAACTGTTTAGAGTTTGTAAGATATATGCAATTAGATTTTAAGAAAAAATATCTTATGGTTAGATGTTGGCTGTTTCTAATGGTGATACACACATAGATTATAATGTTTAACCAACTTTGAAACCACTTAGCAAAATCTAATGAAATGAAAAATTAAACCCAAAGGTGGCATAAAAAGTCCATTTGCTTGGTGAGTTTGTACCAGGAAATTCATGTGCCATTTGTGCCCATCCAGCTCATGGTTCTTGGTTTTTCTGGATCATTAATTAATCACACTAGAGTAGCAGAAGAGTTTGAGGCTTTTAGAAAGCATAAAGTGTTAAAGAGATTGTGATTTAAAAAGTGGTCACATTATTTATTAAACTAAAAATCTCCCTGACAAAGTAAATTGTTATGTAACTCAATTCTAAAACTGCAACATAGTGTAATGGTGAAAGCTAGGAAAGTCATCAACTCTGAAATATATCTAGGGTGTTTGGAATGAGATCAGGGAGAAGTCAGAAGCGACAGGTTGGCCTCTGTGAATCTCATTTTGTTAAAGGCATCCAGAGCCTGTGAGTGTGTGCATGTTGTGTTTGCTTTAGCAGGATATTTTAAATTGGGTAGGAGGCTATTCATAAGTTCAGTCTGCCAAAATATTAAAAACTTCTTGGTCAAATTTTATTTACAGAAATAACTGGAAATTTATTTTAAATGCCTTTGGTGTTTTATAAGCATTTCTCTTTTTAAAGATCGTGAGTAAAAAACCAGTTGGTTCAGATCTGTTGTATACTTTGCCAGGGCACTGGAGAAACAATGATAGCACCTCTTGCTATTTAACATGAAAATGTTACAACACAGGGACCATATGCTGACTGGAAAGATAATCCATTTTTATGGTCAAATTTGCAGTTTTAGCTGTATTTCATGAATGTATTTGTAAGTGTTAGTAAGGTATAAATTTGAAGATATCATTACTCATTTAAGAAGTACTAAATTTATTGAAGCGCCTTAAATTTATTATTTATCATGTATCAAGTACAAAGCATGGATGTTTCTCTATTTGAAATATTTACAGTTCATAATACCAGATTTTATCTCTCTTGAGAAAGAAAACTCTCCCTCTTCCATCTAGCTTCCTCCTACTTAAGATGGATATTCACTAAAACTAGAACTGTCTTTTAACCATGAAGGTCTTTAACTTCATCCAATTTGGTGGACCCTTTTTTTATTTAACAAAATTTTATGCTGCTCTCCTGCTTTACAACACAGAAAAATAAGACCAATTCACTTCTTATTTGGAGAAAACTCTCCACAAGCCTCTGTATCAGTAACACTTCATCCTGTCAGTTTCTTTAGTGCAACCAAGGTATCATAAATGATCCTCATCACCAATTGACAAGTGCTTGGGCCTTTCTGGAAGGACTCTCTACAGCAAGCATATTTGAATGTTTAACAATGAATCTCTGATATACACATCCCAAACTGAGGATGAAAATACCCGATACTGCCTTTTCAGCCTCCTGTTGGCCAGTCTCACCAAAGAGACTTAATGTGAAGTTTGGCAGGCGGCTTTAGGGAAGATTTTCCTCCTTACTAAGAGGAAAGGTTGATTGAAAGGCCAACGTGCTCCTTTTCTGCTTTGGGACATTACTGTGAAAGCACGTCATACTTGGAGCTGCTGTACCCGTCTTGGGTCCAAGAGGATGGCAGAGTAGAAAGGGTGAGCCTGGTGTCTGAACCAGCCTTGGGGCTAGACTTCATTTTATGTGAGAAACATAAGCCCAGATTGTTTGTATGATTTTCATATGGTGTTCTGTTACTTATAGCCAAAAGAATCCTGTTATAACTTGCTTTCTCCATTTCACCAATCTATAAAGAAAAGTATCTCATGATTGATGTACTTATTCAGTAAATTTTATTAAATGCTTATGAGTCAAGATTTTCATGAAAACTGTCAAATGAAATATAGTTGACAGTATATAAACATGATTTAGTTCTATGGTTGAATATCCCATACACATCTCTGTATTTTCAGATATGTAACATAGATCAGTTTCATCTTAGCAAGTCATACTTCTAGGTGAAAAATAAGTTCTTATAATTATGATTTGCAGTTTCAATTGCCAGAGTTGTTTGAGATGAGTTTGATGATTTTTTTTTCCCCAGGATGGAAACACATTGGGAACAAAGATTCAGTTCAGCTAAATCATGTGCCAGGCAGTATACCAGGATTATACTTCTTACTAAGATTACATTGAGATCTAAGTAATTTAAATGAAGCTTCTGTTTTTAATGTGTTAGCTGACTTCTTAACAAATCTCAAGCCTGAGCTGTGTGGAAGTTGACAGTTTCTTCGACTAAGAGAAATGGCTCTAGATTTTAAGGTTATCTAATCAGTCACTTACTGAAGTGACTACAGTTGGTTACCTAGGTTGGATATCACATTGATGTGTACTGTCTCTAATACTTTAGGCATCCCAAATGTGACTAGTAAATATATTTTGACTCTAGGCCTTTCAATATTCTTAGGTCTACTGTAAATTAAGGAATCCCTTTGCCTAAATTCATTAATTTTTAGATCCTAAAAATTATCTAAAAGGAATGCTTCTACAACAGGGTGATTTTAGGAGAAAGCAGTAAAAGAATTTGGAGGGGAGAAACAAGATGGCGGCATAGGGTAGACACCGCATATGCAGCTGTGAACAACTATTTCAGAAAAACCACGAAAAGAACATACGGACACCACTCGCACCCACAGGAAGGCTGGCTGAGTGAAAATCCTACAACCAGAGAAGAGTCTGAGACTCAGAGCAGCAGCGGAAGCAAAGTACAGAGGTACGGAGGCGCGTG
>PVJC01013487.1:0-37896 GCA_004026665.1 Murina feae | reverse complement strand
TAACCCCTTATTAGATAAATGATTGAAAATGTTTTCTTCCATTTTGTAGTTGCCTTTTCATTTTGTTGATGGTTTCCTTTTGCTGTGCAAAAACATTTTAATTACTATAATACCACTTACTGATTTTTGCTTTTGTTGCCTTTGTTTTAGGTATCAGATAAAAAAAATCACAGCAGAGACCACTGACAAGACACTTACTGCCGGTGTTTCTTCTAGGAGTTTTATGGTTTCAGGTCTTACGTTCAACTCTTGAATCCATTTGAGTCAATATTTGTTAACCTTGTCTGAAAGCACCATCAAAAGTACTTAGAGCTCCAAAGGCAACAAATGCAAATAAGGACACTTATTTACTTGAAACCCGCTCAGAAACTTTCAGGGCTTCCTGAAAGGGCCCATACTTGTATTTGTGGGCTTAGTGGAACCATTAAGATGTAGGAAAGAAAGATGTGTGTATAGGTTAAAGAAAAGAAAGAAAACCCAATTAAAGCAAAACAAAATGCTCCCCACCAAGTACCATGTGCACATGTGTATATCTTCTAGAAGAAGCACATAATTGCATGAAAGTTGTCTTTGTTGTTAAAAGTCAGCAGGCAGAGATTGACAAATGAAGGTTCATATTAAAATGAGCGACAGTAACTCTGAAAGGTGTTCTGAAATTCAGCAAGGTAGAGTATTTTTACCTATGAACCTAATGCTTGATATTTTAAAAATCCTGATGTAGAGAATAATGGTGAACGTCACACTTGGCAACATGCAATTTTTGATAATAATTGTTGAGATGTGTGGTCTTTAGTTCTCATCTTCAGGATATAAGAAACATAAAAATAATGACATTATAAAAAGAAATTCTAACTGTAGTAATAACTAATACAAAGCAAAGGTAATGAAAACCTCATATACTAAACTCCAGAAGAGTCAATAGGATCTGGATAAATTGCATTATCACCTTCATTATTTTTTCTCTATTTTGGAATTCACCCTGGGTCTTTCTGCCTCCAGAAGGTCCCATGGGATGAGCTCCTGAAAATGGCACTAAATAAGAACTTACATGACGGCCTTGATTCTAAGTATAGGGTTCAATGAAGATGAAGCCGAGGGCCCCCAAAGACCACCTCCAGGTTTGGTGATTAGCTAGAATAACTCACAGGACTCAGCATATGGCTGTCTCGTGGCTATGATTTATTACAGCAAAAGGATACAGTGTGAAATCAGCAAAGGAAAAAGGCCCCTGGGGCCAAGTCTGGAGGAAACCAAGCACAAGCTTCCAAGAGTCCCCTCCCACTGGAGACATACAGGACATGCTTAATTACTCCAGCAACAAGATACAAAAACACACATGAAATGTCTACTGGAGAAGCTCGTCAGAAACTCAAAACCCAGTGTTTTTATTGGACACGGGAAACGTAGACACCATCTGCCGAGCACATAACAAAATTCCAGACTCGCAGAAAGAGAGCAGTGTTTGGTGTGAACGACATTGGTTATACAGACAATGTAGCCACAGTAAACCACCCTTATCAGTTCGGGGATGGTGGAAACTCCCCAAATCCAAATTCCCAGCCACCAGCCCAGGCCCAGCCTTACTAGTACAAGCATACCTTGCTCAGGCCAGCATCTCAGACCTGTCACGTTACCTGTTTTCTGGGCAGATACAAAAGCAGAGGTCTTCTCCGTGGAGAAGGCTGGCTGGCGAGTGCCCCTTGGATTAAGCACACTATAAGGAAACGTTTGTAAAGGTCCCCAGCAGGGTCTTTTTAAACATGTCATTTTGCTTGCCATTTTTGTCCCCCAAACCTCACACTTTTGGCACCAATTTTGTCAAATAGACAAATGAATGCTGCTTTTGTCGTCTCTCCCGCCCGCTGAGCCCTGCAAGAACAGGATGAAAACTTTACCAAGAATCCCCTACTGAAACTCAGAGAGGGTTAATGTAGGAACAGCCAGCACACAGAGGAAAACACACAGAGGCAGTGTAAAGCCACAGGGCTGCATTTCTGGCACCTCTGATAAATTGACCCTGGTGTCAAGTCCTGGGGGAGAATGCCCCTCCTGGGCTGGGCAGCGGCCTCATCCCCCCCTCTCCCCCGCCCCTCCTCCCTGGGGTGGGGGAGTACTGTGGAGAGGGGGAACGCGTGTCTGCGCCTCTTGCTGCTCCACTAAACACCAGCTGCTTAGATTCCAACATTGGCTGGAAAAGTCTGGCTAAATATCCCATAGTTATACTTACCCTGTTTCCACTTTGAGCTAAATAGAACACACGCAATGTGCCTTTTCAGGTGGTAAAAGGAGAGAGCTTTCCTGTTTTATTCCTTGACTCTTTGAGGATATCAGACATGAATTCAGCTGCCTCCAAATTCACGTGCATTAAAAACATTTTTTAAAAAAGTTATTTCCTTGTATTAAGGAGAAAGCTTCATGTTCTATCATAGTCCTTTGACTGAAGCAGGCCAAGTTGCCCTTCTTTCTTCTTCTTTCGCTGGAAACTCCAGTATTTCTGCTCAGGCGACTGCGTTTGCCACCTACTAGTAGGTAGAGCTTCATGCATTACGTTGCCAGAAGTTACCAGTGGAATTTGACAACAGAAAGTGGACCCTAGAGATTATTAGTGTAAACAGCTTCCGATTCTTCATGCCCTCTTCAATCAAAACAGGGAATATTTCATTTGACACCAATTTTATGTATTTCCTTTATTCGAGATGTAGTAAAGAAAACATCAACAACAGGAATGCGCTCATTTGGGGCAATAGGGCTCAGGAACCTGATGCTGCAGTAACTCAGACTCTTACTTAAGCTTCTATATTTTCAATTTCGCTTTCTAGCCATACCATTGTTTGCTAGAATACCGAAGGGTCCCTCTATTTCTTACTTACTTGTGTTGCCTTAAAATAAGTGAGCAACAGTCTTTTATTATTTCATTGTTTTCTTGAACCAGTAGCCAATGTGAGCAGTCACACAGATCAGCGATATTTTGTGCATAGATGAAAGTAACAAGCTGTCCTGGAAAAGAGAACAGGGTGATTCTTGCCTAGAGCTACAAAGTTGCCTATTTATCCTCACTTCTTCTCTTGGCAGTGGTACTCTCCTTCTCTCTCTCGCCCTCAGAACCATTCTCTGTGGTATATAGATGCTGTTAAAAATTTGCTAATCATTTGTTCTCACTGTGGTACTTTTTCTGTTAAGTGAGTCAAATCTGATCTGATTTGAATAGCTTTAGTATATGTTCACCCTCCCATATCTTGACTACTTGAAAGAGTTGAACTGTTCTTCCTTTTCATTCATGAGTCAGCTCTTATAACATTGTTACTTGCAGAAAAATTTTCCCTTTGTCCTCAGAATAAGTCCAAGTTCCTAACCTTGTCACTGACAGTTCTTTATAGTTGAGCAACAACCTATCTTTCATTTATTTATATATTTATGAATGTATGCATTTTTATCTAACACCTGATTCGTTCATTTATTGGCATATTCTTTTTTTAATAAAAATTTTGGATGGTCTATTTTGTTCTAAGAATTAGACACAGCAGATATAAAAATAAAAAGACATCTGTCTTGTCACCAAAGGAGTTATAGTCAAGTTGGGGAATTTAATAGGTGCTAGAATAGAGAGGTGCACATGATACTATGCATTAAATAATCGGTTGTAATTTAATTCACTTGATCCACAAATATTTATCAACCACCTAGGATAATGAAAACAATGGACAAACATAAAATAGCCTTGGAAGACTTCCCTCCTCTTGAATTTTTTGGAATAATTTGAGAAGGAGAGGTGTTAGTTCTTTTTATGAATGTTTGGTAAATTTACCTGTGAAGCCAGGACTTCTGTTGGGAGTTTTTTTTATTACTGCTTTGATTTCTTTAGTCATAATTGCCTGTTCAAACTTTCTGTTTCTTTTTTACTCACTTTTAGAAGATTGTATGTTTCTAGGAATTTATCCATTTCTCCAAGATTGTATAAATTTTTGGCATATAATTTTTCATAATATTTTCTTATAATCATTTTTATTTCTGTGGTGTCAGTTATTACTTCTCTTTCATTTCTGATTTTATTTGGGTCTTCTCTTTTTATTTATTTTTTTTAATGAACCAAATTAATAGTTTATCAATCTTGTTTATCTTTTCAAAGAACCAGCTCTTGGTGGCATTGATTATATATATATATATATATATATATATATATATATATATATATATATATATATATAATTTTTAAAAACTGTTTTATTTATTTATTTCTTCTTCCTTCTACTCACTTTGGGCTTTGTTTGTTGTTATTTTTCTTTAGGTGTAAGGTTAGATTGTTCTGATATCATTTTTAACCCATTCATTGTTTAGTAACATGTTATTTAGCCTCCATGTGTTTGTGTGTATTGATATTTTAATTATGATGTATTTTGGTGTGGGTTTTTTGGGTTCATCTTGCTTGGGTTCGTCTCTGTGCTTCCTGGACTTGAACATCTGTTACTTTAGTGAAGTTTTTACCCATTGTTTCTTCAAATAGGTTCTCTGTCTTTTGTAACAAAAGTCCATTTAAATTAGAGATGTGTAGCATAAAAAGTAGAAGGCCATATTCACCTTGACTCTGTCTTTAAAATTTTTTTATATTAAATTTATTGGGGTCACATTGCTTAATAAAATTATATAGGCTTCAAGTGTGCATTTCTATACTTCATCATCTGCATATTGCAACGTGTTTACTACACACAGTCACATTTCCTTCTGTCCCTGAATATTTTCATCATTGACGTTTCTCTCTCTCTCCCCTCCGCCCCTTGTTTGCTTCTTTCTGAAATCAATATATATATATATATTAAAAGAATGATTAAGCGAAAGGAACTGGCACAATGCCTGCTAGATTGCAAGAGCCTCTGGCCATGAGCAGAGCACAGCAAAGCACTGTCTCTGCTGACTGCACAGGGCTCACTTAGGAACATGGTTTTTGAAAACCTACTTTTAGATAGTTTGTCCATTTTATGTATGAGTTTCAAAGCTACCTCCTCAGTAAAATAAATCCACCCATGTAACTAGTTTTTACTTTTCTGTTTTTAGATTTGTTAGTTTCTCTTCAGCAGTTCAGGACAAAGTTCAGTTTTTGACACTAAAATCCAATATGCCCAGCGCAATGAAAAGGAGCAGATGTAGCATTTGGGATGTTTAATGTCAGTCGGGGTGCTAGATGGGGAGTCAGATATCAGGAGAGTCTGTGACCATGAACCATTTCTGAGCCTTCAGGGAGGAGTGCAATGAACATTGGGAGTCGGCTTGTGTTTCTGGGTTAAGCCATTCCCAGAGACTCTAAAGTGGAGACTGCCAAAGCAAAGGGTATAGGAATATCACCCAAAACGGCAACATGATATCTTATTTTGCTCTGTGTCACTTCTGTTCATGTTGTTGTTTCCTTTCTTTCTTCTCATTTCCACCTGCTAAGTTCCCTTCATTGTTTAAGTCCCACTGCAAAGCCTTCTCCATGTGCTTTATAGCATTCTTCCTGTGTGGCATTGAAAAATGAAAAATATTATGGTTTCCTGTTTATCTGTCTGTTCCTCCTCCCCCAAAGATCATAAGCAACTAAAGGTATAATTTTTCATCCTCTCTTTCCCATGCCCTGGGATTTATATAATGCCTTGTACTAAGTACTTCTCCAGAATAATTTTTAACAAACAAGTAAATGAAAAGAAGGAGAAATATGAGCTCAGTAATGGTGGGTGGATTTGTGGCTAGTAAAGGGATCCTTGCAAAGACTGTTGAAGATGTTTAAGACCCACTTCTTTTTATAGGGTAATTCTCAGAAGTTAAAACATGACTCTTAAAAACTGAGAATAAACATGTGTCAAGGGTTTTAGTCAACTCACTAATTAATGTTGGAACCAGAAAAATGGTAAAGCTGATTTTAAGAAGATTTAAAGAACTGGGATTATGTAGTCTTTTTGAAATAAGAAAGTTTGAATAGGATTCCTGTTTGTTTGTTGTTTTTTTTCTTTAGGTGTGAGGTTAGATTGTTCCTTTGAGATTTTTCTTATTTCTTGAGGTAGGCCTGTATTGCTATGAATTTCCTTCTTAGAACTACTTTCACTGTGGCTCATAGATTTGGGGTTGTTGAATATCCATTTTTATTTGTCTCAAGGTATCACTTGATTTATTTATTGATATCATTTTTATTTGTCTAGCTAATGTACTTATTAGCTTTAACCTTTGGAACATTCTTTTCTGCTAGATAGAAATCATTTGCATCTCTGATGGGCACAAATATACAGTAAAAGGAAACATCACAGAATAAGTCCCTAATTAATAGTTAAAAGTTAATGATATATTTTCCTAGAAAATTAAGTAAGCTATAAATAGATCTGATAAGCAATGACTTAGGATACTGGAAAGGAACAAGCAGTCATCCTCTTGACCTTACTTATAGATTAGGATAGTTTTTCTGTCCCAATGTTCAGCTCTTTTTACCCTATGATATTTTTCTGAAACAATTTTCTCCATCCCTATGGCTTGTCAATGACTCTTAAATTTATAACTGTAGTCCAGGTCTTTTTCATAGCTCCAAACTTACTTTTACACTCTTTCCTGACTAGCTGTGTGACTCTGGGAAGATTACTTAGCCTCTCTATGCCTCTATTTCCTCCTCTATAAAGTGGTATTAATAACAGTACCTATCATACAGGGTTACTGTAAAGACTAAATTAGTTCATATGTGCAAAGCATTTTGAATAGTGTCTGACATGTAATATGATATGAGTACTTGCTGTTACTATTCTCAGCATCTCTATTTGGATGTCTCACTGGTACCCAAACAGTACATGTCTGAAACCAAACTTATCCCATTCCCTCCCCAAACCTACTCTACCTCTAGTGTTCCCTGTCACAATCACGAGCACCACCATTCATATGGTTATGAAAATGAGACACCGAGGGCCATATTTTATACATCTTTTTCTTCTCAGATCTAGGCTATTAAGAAGTCCTGTCTATTTTATTCCTAACTACCTCTTGAATTCATCAATTTTGCTCCATCCCTATTGCTGGCATCCTAGTTCAAACTTCTCTTTACCTCTTGCCTGAATTACTACTGAATAGTCTCCCCATAAGCTCACTTGCCTCTGTCTGAACCATTTTCCATACCGAGAATTAAGATCTTACTATGCTATTTCTCTGCTTTGAAACTTTTAAAGCTTTCCATTGCTTTCTCCATAAAGATCCAACTTCTCAACTAGACCTTGCCTCATGCAACTTTCTTCAGTAACTGTGCTCCAGCAGTACTGGAGTTACTAGTAATTTGTTTCCTGAGGTAAAACCTCAAAACATTAAAAACAGAACTGTCATATAATCCAGCCATCACATCCCTGTACTGGGGAGGGAATTTTGTACTAGATGATGACTAATTTCTCCTCCAACTCTGAGCTGTTGGAATTCAATGAATTGATGGTAGTGGGAAACATACATGCCTAAACCTGATGTAATAGAATAGATAATTGTTCAGCAAATAGTCATTTACCTCCCTCTCCGTCTTGAGACAGAAGATAATCCCCTAGTCCCATTGACTTTAGGCTTGGCCTTATTTCTTGCCTTGGCCAATGAAATATTGGAGAGCATGGCTCAAGCAGAGTCTTTAAATATGCTTGCTTTATTTGGCTCGGCTCCTGAGCCCCAATGACCCACTGTGACAAGCTCCTAGTATCCACTTCCCCTTCAGCCCAGGCTTTAGAATCAATACATGTGGAGCAGGCCTAAAGCCATCCCACAGCCTGCAGCTAGCCCCCAGCTTAGACCGGCAGATCCCAGCTGGTCCCCAGATCCATGAGTGCAGGAATAAAGAGGGGTGGTTAATATGCAGCATTCTTATGACAAAAGCTGACTAACAGATACCTGGTTCTTCCTAAACTGAGACACCCTCAACTTATACTCATGCCATTGGACCGTTTTATAGGTAGAGTTCTCCTTGCCACTCTCTTGCCTTGGGATTCTACCTTGCATGGTTGTGTGGGTGTAGAGAAGGAAGGTAAATGAGTGCCAAAGGCTTCTGGCCCTGTTTGCACTTAACACAGCTTTGAGGCAAAGGGCCTTCCAGGAACAGCCAGATGTTTTTGTTTCTCTCTGTCTTTGAAACAACAGCAGAGACTATACTATAGTCCTGGGTGTACCCTTCTCTTTGTGGTCTCCTGGTATGGTTGGACTTATGCTCTTCTTGCTCTATCCTTAAGTGAGATAAAAACACTTGGGCAAAACTACTAGGGTTTAGAAGGGGCTTCTTCCCTTTCTGGACCCAAGTGTTGAATCCATGTTATATTGTTCCCTGAGGAACTCATTCAAGAAGGTTTTAACAGGAAGGCAAAATCCACTTCTGCCCTCATTCTGCTTTTTTAACAAGGAGAAAACAGCCTGTGCATCTAAGAGCCAGAGTTTGGCATGAAGATCAAGGGGAGAGGGACTGGACCATGGGCTGGGTAAAAAGACAGAAAGCAGGCACAAAGCAGGAAAAATGAGCCGTTTCTCTAAACGGCCTGTGGCCTCTCCATGAGTGTCTGGTCCTTTCAGATGCTTCTTCTTTTTTTTAATCTTTAATTTATTGGTTAAGGTATTATAAATGTGTCCTTACAGCCTCTTTCCTTGCCGGTCACAACTGACTTAGCTATAGGCAGATACTAGACTCAAGGGGGTGTATTTGGAATGTATTTGAGAGCCTGAAAAAAAGCCAGAAATCCTTTTATTCAGGAATGTGGAAGTTGGTGTTTATCCAGGAATGTGGATTTTAGTTAATGTGAACTAAAGGAAGAAGTAAAGTAGTTGGCCACATGCATGAGAACATAGTGAAAGCCAGTCTGCTTAAAGGGAAAAGACAAAACCAGATGTGAATGCAGAGAGGAGCCCTGCAGAGGACATACAGCTCTGGGGCTTTAGTTTCTGAGGTCTGGTCCTTCATTAGCCTGACTGTTTTGTGAACTACCTCCACACTTTCCCTATAAATTCCTCTCTTTGCTTAAGCTTGCTAAAGAGGGTTTTATTCTTTGCAAAGACATAGGGACGTAATAAAAACAAAACAAAACAAAAAGCAACTTTACCTGGGTGTTGAATAACCATGTAATTTATCATCCTAAATGGGTCACTTCGGGTGCTGTTAATAAATATACTGACAGAACAGGAAACCAGGATGCATGGCCATCCTTCCTATGTGGTCAAGAAGGAAATGAGATACTCACTGCTCATGTTTCCCAGATCCAGTTAGCTGCTTAAATCATGTCACAACAATCTTATCAAGTCCTCTGTCAGACCATGATCTAGAGCTAGAGAGATTCAACACACAGGAAACTGGTGGAAGGACTGGGCTACGAACCCAGATGACCACAGAGTCTATGTTTTTCTCTGAAACAGCTCTGCCGAGGCTCAAGCTGTACTAATCCATACTCCTTGCATCAGCATTCTGGGGCATTTGAGAGCAATGATCAGTGAAGAAAAACTCATGCAATCACACTAAATTCTCAGAAAACTCACGCCCACCCTATTGACACAAGGACAATGTCTAGCCTCGTTCTTGTCTGAAACGCCTTTGAGCTGAAAAAGCACAATACAACAAAATCTCTACCAGCAAAGACGGAAATTGAAGCAATTTTGAGACAATTTAGAAGCCTCATTTTCACAGCTTAGAGTTAGCTGAGCTGTACAGGACACGAAAGATTAGGGGTCAGAAATTTTCAGATAATTGCTTATTTTCCTGGTCTAGTGAGCTTTCTTCTCTGAGCATGTATTGTCTGCACCAACAGCAAGCAGGCACCAATTCCTAGGTCAAAGCTGTGTGGAGAAAGAAAGAAGTGATAGGAGATTATAACCTGACTAGAGGTCCAGTGCACAAAACTCGTGCATGGGTAGGGTCCGTAGAGACTGCTGCCTGCTGGCCAGGGTCTTCCTTCCCCGGATGCCAGCTGTCAGCTGAGGCCTTCCTTTGTTCCGCACCGCCCCCTGGTGGTCAGTGCATGTCATAGCGAGACATCAAACTCCCAGTGTCTTGGTTTAACTCCCAAGGGGACACTTTGCATATTAAGCATATATATATAATCTAATAAAAGAGTAATATGCAAATTGACCCTCACTTTGTTACACCTAAGCCATGCCCAGCAGCCAATCAGAGTGACTATATGCAAATTAACCCAGCCAAAATGGCGGCCAGGAAGCTAAGGTTCCTGTCTGCGCAGGCCAGCTGTGGCAACAAAGTTTCCACAACAAAGTTTCAATTGTAAAAGATAAATAAACCCCAGAGACCTGCTTCCAGCCTTGGGCTCAAGGAAGCTCTGGGAGCCTGGGTTGTCAGGGGCAACCCGACCTGGGCTCCTGTTAAAACAACAAAGTTTCAACTTTAGAAGTTAAATAAATCCCAGATACCAGTTTCCAGCCAGCCTCGCTGCAAACAGCCATAAGCCCCTCACCCAGGCTGGCCAGGGACCTCCTCCCTGAAGGGGATGTGGCCAGCCTGCAAACAGCCATCAGTCCCTCACCCAGGCTGGCCAGGTACCTCAGCAGAAACCCCACTCCCTGAAGGGAATGTGGCCGACCTGAAAATGGCCCTCAACTCCTCACCTAGGCTGGCCAAACACCCCAGGGGGGGACATCCACCTTGAAGGGGCTGTGGCCAGCCTGCAAACAGCCATCAGCCACTCACCCAGGCTGGCCAGGAACCCCAGCAGGATCTCCACCCTGACACCCTTCAGGACAAACCAGCTGGCCCCCACCTGTGTACCAGGCCTCTATCCTATATAATAAAAGGGTAATATGCAAATTGACCCTAACAGCAGAACAACTGGGAATGACTGGTTACTATGACACATACTGACCACCAAGGGGCAGATGCTCAATGCAGGAGCTGCCCCCTGGTGGTCAGTGCGCTACCACAGAGGGAGCTCTGCTTAGCCACAAACCAGGCTGCCAGCTGCCAGCACAGCAGTGGTGGCGGGAGCCTCTCCTGCCTCCTCAGCAGAGCTAAGGATGTCTGCAGCTTAGGCCTGTTCCCGCTAGCAAATAGACATCCCCCGAGGGCTGCCAGAGGAATGTCTTACTGCCAGCTTAGGCCCAATCCCCCAGGGTGGCCTAAGCCAGCAGGTGGACAGATCCCAAAGGGTCCCAGATTGCTAGAGGGCACAGGCCAGGCTGAGGGACCCCCTCTTCCCCTGAGTGCACAAATTTTTGTCCACCAGGCCTCTAGTATATATATTCTGATTAAGACTCAGGTGAAAATGTCTCTTCGTTAATGTGATCCCGTTTTTTTTTTTTACTGAATGCCAAATATAACAGGAAAATAATTAGTCCCGGGTTCTGTATCCTTTTTCTTATCAGGCACTTCTAGCCCCCAAGGGCTAATCCAGTCACCAGCAAGCAATTGCCCAGATTAGAGCTGCTGGGGTTTGTTAACATTCTGTACCAGGTTCTTTCTGAGCCAGAAAAGGGAGTCAGTTACTGCCAACCGCACCCACCTGTTTATCTGTGGGAAGGGGTAAACTGCCGAAATAGTAACTACATCTTAATTCAAGGGGATGGGATCTAGATAGGAGATGAGCTTTCCTACCACGTTGATCCAGCTTGAAGAAGAGGCTCCAGGACAGAGCTGAGAGGCAGGGCATTCTATTCCATTTGAGTTCAGACACTTCCGTTAGGACCACCGATGAGTCTGCCCTTGCGTGATTTACTCACGACACGTGTTCCCAATGTAATCCTCCACCTTGTGAGAAGGTGAAAGAGTGATGGAAGAATTTCGAAGGAAGTTCTAATATGGACAGGGAGCATAATTTGTGTTGAGGAACTATTGGAGCCATAGGATACCATGTATGCATTTCAAGGTCCAAGGTCCTACCTCACAAACTAGGATTCTGAGCACCTGTGGCTGAGACCAGGTAAAAAAACACTGTTGGCATTTCACAGGTTAGCAGGAGGCCAGAAACACACATTTGACACCAGGCAAACCTTATTGGACCTTGTATAGTGGAAATGTGATTTTTTTTTTTACTCTAATGATAATTGAATAGGAGCATAAACCGTGATTGGTTTTGGAGAACTTTATGGACCATACCTGTATAATAGCATTCTTGGTGCCCTGTTACAGCCACAGAGTATTTTACTGGCTCTTTTTCATGCAAGTAGCATTCTGTTGCCAAAGGTAAGGGACCGCATGGTTTCTCTTTTGATTGATTTAAATTCTTGAGAATTATTCAAATGCTCACATTATTTCCCTTCCTTTTTCTGTACCCAACTCTCAATTGAGAGAAACGGTTTTTAAAAAATTACCCAAATGCATACCTGCAATAGTTGTCTATACACAGAGTCCCTTAGGGGTTTGAACTTAAGAAACCTATTAATCTTCAGGTGAATAGATGAGTGGCTCTGGCTGATGCTAAATAACCGACAGTGTCATTCACTCAAGCAGCATATACATAAGCAATAAGGACCAGAGTGGCATCAACAGCAGGTGAGCTCAGAGGTTAGTGAATGTCAACCACAACTCACAATTTGGAAACGAATCCCATCATCTGATATATGATTACTCATGATTATCTTAGCAATATTTTTTCTTTTTTCTCTATCAATCCACTTTTCTTTCTTTTTTAAAAAAATACATTTTATTGATTTTTTTACAGAGAGGAAGGGAGAGGGATAGAGAGTTAGAAACATCGATGGGAGAGAAACATCGATCAGCTGCCTCCTGCACACCTCCTACTGGGGATGTGCCTGCAACCAAGGTACACGTCCTCGACCGGAATCGAACCTGGGACCCTTCAGTCCACAGGCCGATGCTCTATCCACTTAGCCAAACCAGTTAGGGCTCACTTTTCTTAATTATGTCTTATAGACCTCAAAGAAAAGCTATCTTTTTACTTAAAGATGCAATAATGGTTTCCACACATGAACATCACTAAATAGTTTTTCCTGAGAACTTTGAATTAATTTTATTTCCTGAGAAATATTGTTTTTATCTGGCTTTTCTTTCAGGTGGTCAGAATGCAAATGTTACAGAATTGTTTTTCTTTTGTTCCAGTTTTCTACCCTAGTATCAACTTGAACTTTTAAGTTGTGCAAAAATCATATTAACAGAGATGACTGTTCTTTAAAAACAAGAGTACTTTACCTATTCGTCACAATGATACAGTTTTATAATGTATCAGTTGTCCTGGACTGCCTGTGTTTGCTTTGAAATTGTGTAGTGATTGTCCAAAAGTGTGAAGTCAGTGCATTTTTCTGGATGTTAAAGTTACTCTTTGTATTCACTATTTACACACAGTGCCTCAAATTTAAAATTTTGGTTATAGAACTGAACTGATTACTTTGTTTGGAGAAGAGGGAAAAGGGGGGAAATAAATAATTGCAGCAAATGTTATTCTAAATATCTTTTTGAGTTAGTTTAGGACTGAAAGGCAGGCTCCGTGAAGATGAGGAGTTTCAATGTGGCCCTTGAAGTTTTATGACAGCATCTGACCTGTCAGTCTGATTCACTTATTTATAACATAATCTTCCTTCGTAAATAATGGCTGGCTTGCAACTCACTTTTGCCCTGGGAGTTTAAGCCATGCCGGTGTGGTTATCTTCCATTCCCTTTAAAAGAATTGTGACAAAAAAATATACTTTACCAATCTTTTGAAAAACAAAGATTGTCAAATACATTGGCTGACATTTCTGTCCTATTAGATTCCTAGTATTAGATATAGGCATCTATTAAAATCAGAGAATGACTCACTCCCCGAGTACTGTCTCTTTCTGCAGCTGTGGTTTGGCAAAGGCCCTGGAGATTCAGTCGCCCAGGAAGCCACATGTCCTGAGCAGGAACTTTCCTCCTTAGCAGCAGCTAAATAACAACAGATGGAGCATCATATAGAGGCCCAAATTCAGCCTTCTTCCTTCTCTCAGACGCGTTGTCTAGTGTAGCCATCATACCGTGGAACTCGGACATCAGGGTTTCAGTGTCTCAGTGCAACACTGCTCCACAAAACACCACCTCCATTTTGCCAGCCAGGCACATGGCCGGGCACAAATGCCCATGCTTAAGTTCTCTGGTCTAGGAAGTTGCTAAGAAAAAGCAGAGCCAATGGTTGCAAGCTCCAGGTTCTCAATGTCAAATAGCACCACACATTTTCTGTCTTTGTTTTTTATTGTTAATTTAAAAAATGCGTATATTATTTTAAGTCAGACAAGGCAATTTTCCACCAGGATAGGATTATATTATTTCTAAGAAAGAAGATAAAACTAAAATGTAAACTTCAATAAAGAAATACAGCTCGAGTTCTAGTAAAAAGAAACACACACACACACACACACACACACACACACAATTTCAGATGTGTCCAGTAAGCTATGCTAGGAGCCTGGGTGAGAGAAATCAGAGTGTATGTCACACTCAGGAGAGGGAAGGCGGCTCTCCCTAGAGGCTGGGGCTGACAAGGCTTGTCCAGCGATGGACCGATGCCAAGGCAGGAAAATGGATTCTCCCTAGAGCATCTAGAAGGAATACAACTATGCCAATGCCTTGATTTTTAACAACCCCCCCCCCCTTGTTTTGGACTTCTAACTTCTGGTACTGGAAGAGAAAAAGTTACTGTTGTTTTAAGGGAAGGGGAGGCCCTAGCTTTGGACTTGTTATGGTGAAATCAGAGCCTCAAAGTAGAAATGATATAACTGTCAAAAGCTGGCTTCCTAGATTCAGGAGGAGGGTCATGTACACAGATGCACAGCCTTTGAGAGTGGAGAGTGCTTCCTAATGTCACAGACTAACAAATGGAGGTTCAGGGAGGACAGCTACTTCTATCAGGATCAATGACATGATGGGAGCAGATGAGAAGTTGGGGGACAAGGGGGGGAAGCAAACAGGTAAGAAGTAGGCTAGGATGTTTTAAAATCTCTATTTTTTTCTTTGTTTCACCATTTGACAGCATCAGCCCAGGTTCATTGACCTTTTTGTGTCCCACAGACGATGTATTGCACTGTGCAAATATTATTGTACACTGAGAACCCGACATCTTAATCCAGGCTTCGCAGTGCACAGTAGCATACCACACACAGGGAGTAAAGTATACCTCTTCCCTGAAGCCATCAGTCCTGAAGCTGTTCAAATAGACAATCAGAATAGTGAGTTCAAATTGCTGTTCTGCTTTGATTGCTGTGGTTCAGTAGAGAAAAATTCACTTAAAGAGAAAAACAAATTTCAAACCTGATATTTGAAAATAGATTCTCGCAGGATAATATTTACCTGGTTCAAAAGACAATCTATGGTAGAATCATCCACTCATAAACAAGGCTTCAAATAGTTAAGCCAGCACTGTTGTACTAAGGATTGCCAAAACAGTAGGCTTAAAATCATGGAAGGGTTGGGAGCCTTTATCATCTGTCTAGCTTACTTACCTAGTGCCAGTAGGCAAGGAAATGTCTAAATACTCAAATAAGGGTTGTTTTAAAATATAGTGTGGGGTCAGAGAACAAACAAGTATTGGGGAATTCTATCTTCAATCAGAGGTTCTGCAGAGTGAGCAGAGGATGAGAGCAGGTCTGCGGTGGTGGTTATAACCTACACACTGGACTCGGTCCCAGCTTCGAGGTTGCAGAGTAACTCTATGTATAGAAGACCAAAAGGAGAGGAATTTAACCTAATTTTAAATGATTAAAAAAACTATTAAATATTATAAGCTAAGAGATTGTCTTTCATAAATCACCAAGCTGTATGTCTCTTGGTATTTCCATGTTAACAACTCTTTCAACTGCTATGCATTCTAGACACACTAAAATCAACATATGGCAAAGGAGAGGGAGGGGAGGTTCAAGTTATGATGCCCTACGCTTCCCTCAGTGTTGAAGGTTAGTCTGTTCTTTTACCTCTACCGGTCAATGTTTTGCCCAATGATGTCTGTGGTAGGCAGAATAATGGGTCCCCAGAGATGTCCAGATCCTAATGTCCAGAACCTGTGAATATGTTACCATACACGGAAAAAGGAACTGTGATAAAGTTAAAGATTTTTGATGGGTGGGGAGATTATTCTGGATTATCCGGGTTTCTTCTGAGGAAAAGAGGGAGACAAGAGTTGAGAAAGAGATGTGAAAATGGAAGCAGAGGTCAGAGTGATGTGATTACTGGCTTAGAAGATTGAAGAAGGCCATGAGCCAAGGAGTGTGGGCAGCTATAGAAGCTGGACAAGGCAGGGAAACTGATTCTCCCTAGACCATCTAGAAGAAATGCAACTATGCCAATGCCTTGATTTTAGCACCCCCCCATTTTGGGGGACTTCTAACTTCTTGTGCTGTAGGAGAAAAAGTGTGTGTTGTTTAAGCCACTAAGGTTGTGGTCATTTGTAACTGCAGCCACAGAAAACTAACTCGGTGCCTCACCACATACCTGTGAACAGAGAAAACAGTCATTGAAGTCCCACACGTAAAGGCACTAGATACTTGGGTGCTGACCACCAAGCTTCACTCAGAGCCCACGATGCAGCCACTCCCTCCTGAGCTGCAATGGCTTTGCCTTGGATTCTGTGGGGCACTCTGCTTCTGAAACCCTGGCTCTCAGGAGGTGCACAGACGAGTTTACTTTCCTCGCACTCCATGTCACTCCCTGAGGCATGAATGGTACCATCCAGAGCACATGGCATGCTGTGTGCAATTTCTTCTCTGTCAGAATGGACCCGAGAACATTTCTTGGTTCTAAACTATGGGTTTTGAGTCAGCATTGGTGGTCTTTGCCATAGTGACATTCTGAGCTAGGTGAGAGACCACATCACCCTTACAAATTGTCACTGAATCCTTGGTAAGTTTTTCCAAGGGTGGAACAGCCAATGAAATGGTTCTCATGTCCACTTTGATCAAGCTGTCTTTCCTGGCAAGATAAAGAACAAACCAGGTTCTTTGGTTCTTCCTTGTAAAATGTGGCCCAATCTAAGGATTATAATTCTTTCGTATTAGGATATTTATGCACATTTGTATCCATATGGGGCAAGTCATGACTGGTTCAAATTCACCTTCAAGATTCCAGCTTCTATTGGGCTCTTCTTGAGGGAGTTGGAGAACCTAGACTTGAATGTCCTCATTATGACACTGTCAGCAACCAGAGCCCATGCCACTGCCCTCACTTTGTCAGAGCTGAAGCAGCTGAAGAACTCATTGATATTTTTTAAAAGGTCTCTGATTCTAGGCTGCAGTCAAGGTTATCCACCTCCATTCCAAGAACTTTTTGTATTAAGAGTTTTATAATACCTACATCTTTTAATCATCAAAAGGTCTCTGTGAGTTAAGTACCATTAATATCCCCATTTCGCCCTGACCAGTTTGGCTCAGTGGATAGAGTGTCGGCTTGTGGACTGAAGGGTCCCAGGTTTGATTCTGGTCAAGGGCATGTAACTTGGTTGTGGGCATATTCCCAGTAGGGGGTGTGCAAGAGGCAGCTGATCGATGTTTCTCTCTCATCGATCCCTCTCCCTTCCTCTCTGTAAAAAAAATCAATAAAATATATTTTTTAAAAATATCCCCATTTCACTGAAGAAAAAAGCAAAGCATGGAAAAATCATATAATTTGCCCAAGGTCACATGGTAAAGCAAGGAACAAAGCTAGGATTCCAGGAGCCAAAAACATATGGCTTCTTACTGCCTCGTGCAGACTTGAATCCTAAGCACACAGCAGAATCCTGTTACTCAACAAATGTTTGTTCAAGGTGTAATAGGTTTTTGATTAAAATATTGTGAAATATTTGTGAAACAGGTTTTCAGTTAAAATATTAAAAGGTATGGGTTCAGCATTACTCTTTAATTTACAAAGTGCTCTCACATGCTATTTTATTTACAAGTTCATTTGTAAAAAAATTTCTTTAGACCTTAACTTTAAAAAAAATTATTTTAAAAAGTCTAGAATTCAAAAAACGAAAAACACACCACAGTAGCATTTTCATCCCTAAGTCCATGAATAAAATCATCATTTTTGAATGTTTCTGTATTCCATAATTCTTATGTATTTAAGTTTCAAAATGGTGGTTTTATTTTAAACAGCTTATTTTATGTATTAATAAATTCATTGTTAAATAGACCAGAGCTAAATTAGTCCAAAATGATTAAAATACATACATTTTATTTCAATCCATTTACAAAATACTGATTTGCCTAAAAAAAGGCTACATTTTTTTAAGGCTTCACTTAAAGTGTAGCGTAAATGCGCATTCATTCTCAGAATCTTTAAAATAGCACCAATGTCACCTGCTTGATCATTTAGGGGTAGAAGGAAAATAATTTGCTTCTTATTCTATGTAAATCTGAAACTCCCTTAAAGATTTATGGGTGTAAGGAGACCAGAAAGAAGATAAATTCTCTTAAACTTAGAGCAATTTATTATATG
The DNA here is from genome assembly GCA_004026665.1 of Murina feae. Classification (NCBI taxonomy): domain Eukaryota; kingdom Metazoa; phylum Chordata; class Mammalia; order Chiroptera; family Vespertilionidae; genus Murina; species Murina feae. The sequence goes on along the minus strand of PVJC01013487.1, from coordinate 19,559 downwards.
ATGGCATTTTTTTAATTTTATTTTTTGTAAAAACATAATAAATTCATGAGATGCAAAAGCTGGTTTTGCTACAAACTGCCTGTACAGTAAAATAGAAATGGGAAGTAGAGGAAAAGTAGAACAGCAATTGCAAATTGCCTTTTATATTGTGGTTGAAAGCACTTTCCTGTTCAATAATTTTAGTAAACAAATCCCCTTAGCCTTTCCCCTGATCAGTGTGAACATAAGTCAAGCATTATGCACATTGTTCTTTGAGGGAATACCTTTGTGGTTTCAAATTATGTCTATTATCCTGCCAAGACTTAGATTAGTCTATGTAGTTAAAAATTAGACTCTAAAGCAACTAGAAATTTGTGTTTTTCCTGATTCAAAACAAAATTCCATTTACAATGGTTAACCTATTATTATTTTAATTTTTTAAATTCGGCAAGTCATTAGTAGAATTATAGACCACTCAGAGAGATGAAGTTCAAATTAACTATGTGGTATTTTCTTTCCCAAATTCTCAATTAAATATCTTTAGACATTGGTTCCCAGCCGGTCTCTGAGGCGCCGGGAAGTCAATGCAAGGGGTTCTCAGCCTCTCAGATGCCTATTTACTGAAAAGCTAAGATGTCATACACGTAAATGCACTACCATCTTCCAAATGTCTGTAGATGTAAAAGTGATTTATACAACTCCAATTCATTTAAAAGTCTGTAGTTAAGTCACCGTAGCTGTTTTTCATAAGGGATCTCCTCAGTCAATGGACAATTGCTTTTGGGGAAAGCTGATGTTATGTAATATTTCTTGATATTAAAAGGAGGTCTTTACAATTAAAAATTAGCACAGACACATAACTAGAGAAAACAGCCACGCCAATGGTCACCTCTTCTATTTAAAGTATCTAAGGACAGCAGGAAGGGCCTCCCCAACGAATTGTCAGAAGGTTTGTGTGCATCTCTCAGCTCATAGTGATAGCCCTGGGCAATTAACTCCAAATATCACAAGCCTCAAATGTGTTGCCAGAGGATTTGGAGAATACATTTTAAACCCTGTTGTGTTGGCAGAATAGAGGGCTGGTGCTCCCTTACAAAACACATATGCACAGGCCCAATAGCCCATCGCAGGTGTGTGTTCTTCCACTGGGCAGCTGTGATCAGATCCTATGCTCAATGCAAGCAAGGCCTTTTCCGACATTGCATCTGGGATCTCTACACATCTAGAGGCATGGGCAAGCAGCAAGAAGGGCTTTGAAAGAGGATGGAATACAAGTGAACTATGTTATTCTGAAAGTGATTGACCAATAACACTGGCTACAAGCCAGCCTGGAAGAGCCAGCGTGTTTCCTTGTGTTACAACCAATCTCTCTCATTGGGATCACTGCTATTATTGTGTGTAGAACCGTTCTAAATTCTTTGCCATCATTAAAGATAGCAGATGAAGAAACATGTTGTGAGAGGTTAGGTGACCTTGAGGTCACCAGGTGGGGAAAGAGAAACTCAGGTATGAAATTCGGATTTAACTTTAAAACCTGTGCTTTAACAGATACTAGTGGCAAGGCCAAGCCCTGGCCAGAGATGTGAAGTGGGCAAAGTCCTCTTTTCTTTGTTACTCAATAAATTCTTCAAGCACCCAGCCAGTATAACTTAGTGGCTCAAAGTGAAGGCTTTGGAATCACACACAACTTAATCCATCTTTATTCCGCTACTTGCTAGCCATGTTGTCTTGTGCTAATTACTTAACCTATTAAAAACTTATCACATAGGGTTCTTATGATGGACTCACATAGTACTGTCATTCATCTGATGAATTTAACTAAAAATACACCATCTGCTGGCAGTCTGGGTATGGAGGTTAGCAACACAGAGCTCTCCTCTTGGAGCTCATTTTAGTTTGGGAGTGTGATATTGTGATTTATAATAAGAAATACATGTTTGGTATTCGTCCAGTTTCTGGCACAGAGCTGCTGAAACCCTGGCAATCTCCTAAGGGATGAAGCCATAAATGTCTTTTGTCATGTTAATGAGGTGACTTTGGAAAGCACCTAAGAGTAGGGGATGGCTGTTTGTGGAGCCAGTGATTCCATTAGGGGGTTGGAACTTTCAGTCCCTCCCTCACCCACTTTGAGGGAGGAAAGAGGGGCTGAAGATGTTTTTCTAATATATATTTTTTAATTGATTTCAGAACAGAAGGGAGAGGGAGAGAGAGAGAGAAAAACATCAATGATGAGAATTACTGAGTGGCTGCCCCCTGCATGCTCCCTACTGAGGTTCGAGCCTGCAACCCAGGCATGTGCTCTTGACCAGAATCGAACCCAGAGCCCTTCAGTCCACAGGCTGATGCTCTATCCACTGAATCAAACCAGCTAGGCAGGACTGAAGATTTTAATCATCAGTGGTCAGTGATTTAGTCCATCCTGCCTCTGTAATGAAGCTTCCATGGAAACCCAAATGGAAGGGGTTTGGAGAGTGTCCTGATGGGGGAGCAAGTGGAGGTGCTGGGAGAGGGGTGTACCTGGAGAAGGAAGCTCCTTACCCTTCCCGCACACCCTCCCGCAGACCTCGCCCCATGTGGCTCTTCATTTGGTGTTCACCTGTATCCTTTATCATATCCCTTTAGAATACATCGGCAAATGTATGCAAGTGCTTCCCTGTGTACTTTGAGTGGTTCTAGCAAATAATAGAATCCAAGGGGAAGGAGGTCATGGGAACCTCTGTAGCCAAATTAGACAGAAGTGAGTAACCTGGGGACCTACTACTTGGGATTGTTACCTGACATGGGGGTGGGGAGGAGGGATCTAATCTGATGATAGCTCCAGGTCCTGTCAGAACTGAGTTAGATTGTAGAACAACCAGTTGGTGTCACAGAGCATTGCTTTTGGGGAGAGGGAGAGGGAGAGAGAGGAACCCACACACACACATTTGGTGACTGAGATCATCAGGAGTGAATGTTCTGTGTAAAAGTAAAGGAGACATCCAGGAGAGGAAAACTGGTTTTTCCATTACAAGGAGTCGGGTAACAAAAAATAAACCTCATGTAATATAATTCAGCAGTGGTGCATATTAGAAAGAAATATAAAGCACGGTCAAAGGAATGAGAATGATAGAGTGACAGGGATCTAAGTAGATGCAGTTGTAATGCACGTTAATGTCCAAGTCAGACACATGGAAGGACTCCATAAACTGTGGTCTGTTGTTTTCATTAGGCCCTTTGTACTGACCGAGGTTGTTGGGCTAGAGCCAGGAGAAAGGGTTTCTGTGGGTGGCATTCCTGTCCCAAGGAAGGCAGGTAAGGCAGTGCTGATGGCCCTTCCCTGAGGTGCTCATCTCCTCGTGCAATGAGGTGCAGTGAGCGGGGCTGCGCTTTCTCCTCCTCTTAAGGAATGCTGAGACAATACATCTAATTAGTCACATCAGAAGTCAAAATTGCTCATTATTAAACAACACAAAAGCCTGCTGTTCTGTCCTGACCAGAGTTTCGGCCTGGGTCATTCCTAACCTTGAATCTCCAAGAGCAAGTCGGGAGTCTCAATTTCTTTCTCTCCAAAACGCATTGGGCTCCTTTTATAAATTGATGCAACAGATTTTACAAAGTTGGGCCCTCCTGGATTCCCAAAGTTTCTGTTTTATTTTCTCCCAGGAAAAGTGTTTATTGCTATTCATTGACATGATGGAGGGGACAGCACTTTTCCTGCAACTTTCTGCCAGTGCCTAGATAGAAAAGGGGTTGCTCTCACTTCAAACAAACAAACAAACAAACAAACCTCGGCCACAAAACCACCAGTGAGGTCCAACACCAGGGTTGTACTTGGTTCTAGCAGCTGGCTGGCTCTGTCTTTACTAGCTTTGGGAATGTAAAGGCATTTAACCTGTGAGCTACATCATAAGCCTCTTTGTCCTCACTTGTGAAACAGACAACACTGCCTCATGACTGGAAGACACTAACTTACTGAGGACAAAAGAGGTGATAATTAGGATTCTGAAATAAAGAATGAAAAACAAACAACATAGGCGTTGAGGAGGATCTGGCCTCTAGGAGCTTGGATGCAGGGGCTGGGACCCTGGCAGGACTCCATCTCACATCTCAGTTCCTCTCTGAGTACAGTTGACTCTTGAACATGGGTTTGAACTGTGCAGTCCACTTACATGTGGATTTCTTTTTAATAAATGTATTTTCTCTTCCTTATGGTTTCCTTGGTAACATTTTCTTTTCTCTAGCTTACTTTATGGCAAGAATACAGTGTGTAATAATACAACATACAACATATGCGTTAATGAACGGTTTATGCTATCAGTTAACAGTAGGCATTTAGTAGTTAAGTTTTTGGAGAGTCGAAAGTTATATGTGGATTTTTGACTATTTGGGGGGCTTACATACCTAACCCCTGTGTTGTTCAAGGGTCAACTGTATTAGCTTTATATTTCAGACAACTTTATTAGCCAGGGACATGGTGGGCTGACACTTGAAGGTAACATTTTTATAGAACTTACTCACAAAGATTAGAAAGACTCTTTTCTATTAATTCCAGCAGAAAACTCAAGGGGAGAACACTGAGGGGCCTCAAGTGAGTCCTTTGTGTGATCCCCTGGACCAGTTATGGTGACCAGGTTAACAGGTCATTCTGAGTCATAAGACTTCCCTTATGATCAAGGACACAGGAAACTCCGACCTCATAGGTCCTCACTGGAACTGTGAGGTTGGAGTCAGAGTGTCAGGATTCCCCCAAACCAGGGAAGGCTTTTACCATAGATAAAGAATATCGCCTTTATTATCCCATTTAACCTGTCAATTCTTACAAGTTTCTTGTGAGAACTCAGCTAAAGGGAGTTCAGTGGAGGAATATTTCGTATTGGGATCAGGCTCTAAACTCAGCATGTTAGGGTAAAACTCTGCTTGGTCCAGCCTACTGAACACAACCAGCTTTAATTCCAGCCCTAGAATGAATTACTAGTCCTTTAATACAGAACATGAGGGAAATGTGGCTGGTGTTTCCATGAGAAAATGCTTCTCTTTAAATGCCAGGATCACCTTGTACATACATACTCACAATATGAGAGGTATTTGGGAAATGGGACTCGCCACGAGAGAGGGACTCCTCTGTATTTTAGTAAGCCCATCCAGGTTTAATCTCTGCGGGAGTATTTACTTGTTCATTAAATGATGGGTGAAATCATTGGAATTGTTAAATGAATATACATATATTTTAATAAACGTACACATTTTTAATGTAAATATACACAATTTAAAAGAAAAATATATGTACACTTATTTTCTCTCTTCCGTCTCTGAGCTCACATCATTAAATACAAGTAAAGTACACAGTAGCACACAATAGTCTTTTACTGTTTGAGAAAACACCAAGCATCATGTCTCAAACTTGTCAGGTGCACCCGAAATGTCAAGTGACTCAAAAGCTGAATCTCACCCCCTCCTAAAGGTGACTTTTCCTTATGCAACTGTCCTTTCTGCTCCTTGCAGCTTTCTCTGGGAACGGTGGGGCTGTTTCAAAGATAATCGGAAACGCTCTCAAAATTCTGAGTGTCAGAAAAAATAGGAAAAGGATTTTTTAACATGTTTCTACTCATGTTTTGGCAGCTCCCCAGACCCGCTCTGAATCTGTTCTTTTTCCTCTGCAGTTGAATCTTTTCTCAAACTAAAATTTCAGTTTTTACTGGTGGCATCCCCCACATGTCATGCACATGCATTTTACTGACTTGAATGAAAACCAAGGCCGGCCCAACATTCCATCCTTTGGGAGGGAAAGCACGCAAATGCATTGAGTAGAAAATGTGCACTTCCTGCTTGTACTGAATTAAGGATTTAGACAGCTTCAGAACAGGATGTAGTATCAGATAACCACTACATGCCTAAAAATGCCCCTGTGAGCATATCATCCTTTTCTGATTCCTTTGTTTAGGCTGCAGTCTCTGAAGAGAAGTTAAAACTGATATGTATGGGAAAATAGTATATATTTAATACAAGAAATCTTGTTATCAATTAGCAGAATACTAATTTTGTTGGGAAAATGTGGGACCGAACTTGTCCATGAGAGAATCTTCACTAGCTGTGCTTTTTCCAGAGGCATTTAGTTATCATTATTTTTAAGTGCTTTTACATATTTGGGTTGTCAGGCTGAGATTTTCAGGAGAGCTTGGGGGCAATGAAATAATTTTACTTTTCCACTTTATGGGAAGTGAGAATTCACGTGCCCAGTAATGAATATGGCATATTCTACTTAATTACCAGACTCTCCTATCATACATACTGATGGTGAAGGGATGGAAAAAGGTTTTTCAGGCAAACGGAAAGATGGGGTAGCAATACTTATATCCAACAAGTTAGACCTCAAAGTGAAGGTCATAACAAGAGATAAGGAAGGCCACTTCATTTTACTAAAGGGAGCAATTCAACAAGAAAATATAATTCCAGTAAACATATATGCACCCAATCATGCCCGAATCAGAGTTTTACAGTGATACTATATGGTAAGGGAAAAACAGGATTAAGATATGTTTAATTCCTCCTAAAATGATAGAAACCAATATTGATATTTCAGGGGCTGTGCTAGGGCCTAGTACATTGGATTTTGTTCTTAGGTCCTAAGCTGCTTTGGCAGGAGCAGGTTTAGTACAATGGTAAGGATGGGAGCTGGAGAGCCAGAAGTTAAAAGTGACGGGAAACGAGGAAGAGGCCCTCTAAATGTAGTCCCTTTTCAAGTAGCTTCATTTGTTTAAGGGAAGGTGTTATGTGGCCTGTAATTTGCTTAAGATACTTCAGCAGACATGATGAGTGCAAATATGGGTTGCAGCTCGTTTTCAGCCAGACCCTAAAGGAGGCAGTTGCTCTAATTGAAAATACATAATCTAGTGGTGGTTATTAATCAAAATGCCAAACTTCAGAGGCAGCTACAGATACCTTGGCTAGCTTTTATCTCTAATACCAGAGATTTTTATAATTAATGTAATGAGTGTCAGAAGTGAGTTTTCATTGGTAAAATTCCAGTTATTGGAGATGTGTGGATTAGAAATGCTTTCGAGGCATTTTCATCTTGGTCAGGAGTAGATAGAAGAACCTGACGAAGCTCTGGAGGCTCTGGACTTTTATGCAGCCACAGGTCCAGGATAATAAAGGGAATGCGATTCCAGAGGAAAAGGAGATGGAAGGGTTGAATTCCAGGATGCAAGTGGCAGGATGAGGATGCCTGATGGTTGGATAGGAAGTCTGTAGTTTGCCTTAAGCCTTTCTAAGTTTTACTAATTAGTAGCTTTTGTTCTCTCTCCTCATGCCTGGGGAAGTGCCAGGTTTCTGGATATATATAATTTGTGCACTTGGAGGGGGGGGGTGTCCCTCAGCCTGGCCTATGTTCTCTCACAGTCTGGGACCCCTCAAGGGATGTCCACCTGCCAGCTTAGGCCTGCTCCCCAGGAGATTCCTCTGGCAGTCTGGGAACCCTCGGGAGATGTCCACTTGCCAGCGGGGAGCAGGCCTAAGCTGCAGTCAGATATCCTTAGCGCTGCTGAGGAGGCAGGAGAGGCTCTCACCACCACCGCTGTGCTGGCAGCTGGCAGCCTGGATTGTGGCTGAGCAGAGCTCCCCCTGTGGGAATGCACTGACCACCAGGGGCAGCTTCTGCATTGATCATCTGCCCCCTGGTGGTCAGTGTGTGTCATAGTGACCAGTCATTCCCAGTTGTTCTGCTGTTAGGGTCAATTTGCATATTACCCTTTTATTATATATACATATATATATATAGTATGTATATATACACACAAAGATATATAGACACACACATTTGATTGGCAGACTACACACACACACACACACACACACACAATTGGCATAGAAATGTTTTCAGAGTAGTAACTGGTAAACAACCTTTACATTAGCAGATTTTCTTTCTTAAAATTTTAACAAATTTATGAAGTAAAAGAGGATGGTAATGAACTAAAAAAAGCAGTCAGATACTGTGTGACTGCTGAACTAGAGCTGTCAGTAAGGTCAGTGAACTCAGATTGTGATGAAATTAACAGTAGTCCCTGGCATTTCTCTGGGAACTTGGCACTAAAATTTTGCTTATGTCCTAATTCTACTATATTAAACCTAAACTGACTTTTTCTATAACACTTATCTAATCAAAGAACTATATGCTGGAAGGTGAATAAATGGTTTAATTTTCTCTGCATTTGTACTAATCCTATCTAATAAAGAGGGAATATGCTAATTGACCCTCTTGCTGTCACAAAGATGGAGGTGCCCACAGCCAATAGGAGGGAATATGCTAATTTACTGCCATGCCCTCAAAGATGGTGGTGCCCACAGCCACAAGATGGCAGCGCCCAGTCCCCTCAGCCCTGCAGCCGCCCAGGGCCGCCCAAGGCTCAGGTAACCAGGGCTGGCCAAGGCTTGCACTGCCAGTAGTGGCAGCAGCAGAGGTGTGATGGGGTGTTGCCTTCCCCTGATCGCTGGGTCGCCTCCCATACCTGAGGGCTCCTGGACTATGAGCAGGTCAGGCTGAGGGACCCCCCCCCTGCAGTGCATGAATTTCCATATGCCAGGCCTCTAGTGTTTAAATGTATTTTAAGGAACGAAACAGGGTTGGGCAAAAAGTAGGTTTACAGTGGTAATCCAAATAAATAATACAATAATTAATCAATAATAACACAAGAACAAACTGTAGGTTTGCAGCAGTGAGTACCCAAAACAGTTTATTCTTGTATTATTATTGATTAATTATTGTATTATTTATTTGGATTACCACTGTGAACCTACTTTAGCCCACCCCTTATGTTACTGCATAAAGCAATGCTGCTCAAAGAAATTACTACTTGATGTCTAAACAGAAGATGAAGTTAACATACCACTAAGTAAACTACATAAAAATTGATATTTTTTATCTGGGTGATTAAATTAACATTTTTAAGAGAGAACAGACAGTTAAGAAATGGATTTCCATCTAGTCCAACAACATAATTGTGGTTACTGGTGCCCTGACACAGTCTGATCACACTGAATGGTCCATATCATAAAGCAAACCCCAGGGTGCTGCAGCCATCACAGAAGTCCTAGTGGAAAGGAAATCACTAAGATGATCTCTAGGAGAGCTCCTATTTGGATGCAGGGAGGCTTCCAAGGCAAAGAGGAAGGTGGAGCCAGTGCCTCACAAGCCAAGAGCTCCCAGTTCAGGGAACCACAGAACCAAGGGGACCTGGGCAACCCCTACTTGGAGTGCTGTATACCATTCCATAAGTCATTAAATCCATGAGCATTGATTTAAAAAAAAAAAAAAAAAGATTCTTAAGCATGGAAAACAAGTATGCAAATTACAGTTGAAAAGGGGAGTATGCTATACAACTAGCACCTTTAGGACTTAAAAATCACTTACCAAATGGGAGATTCCAATGAATCATGGCTTTAACAGTTCAGAACGAAATATTCCGCCAAAGGACATATTTGGGGAATTATACCCAACCAGACCACAGGGATGAAGAGGTCCTGACATTTACTATAGTTTCAGGCACAACAGCTAACTGCTGTGTATTGATCCTTTCTTCACCCTCCTCTGATGGTGGAGCCTTCCATGCGTTAGTTCAGGAGCCAGACATGGTGTAGAGCAGTGATTTTCAACATTTTTTACCTCATGGCACAGGTAACTAATTACTAAAATTCCGCAGCACACCAAATAATATATATTTTTTGCCAGTCTAACAAAAAAAAAGTATAATTTTGGTTCATTCACACCAGATTATTGTTGTGTTGGCTGTTGCCATTTTTAAAAAATCTGACAAGCTAAGGGAAAACAGGTCAGCGCCTCTGACTAAATAGTTGGGTATTGCATGTTTTAAAAATGCTTGCGGCGCGCTGGTTGAAACTGCTGCTGTGGAGCAGGGCTTCGCAAAGCATGATGCACGGGCCCTTTCTGGTCCGCTAACCATTACTGGTTTGCAATGAAATAAGCACAGAAAATAAAAGTTAGCATTTAGAAACTTTTATAGCTATTTATCATAGTAATTTTGTATCTAGTAAACCTAATAATAAAAAACTTGGCTTCTATTTTTGTATATACTTTTCACTTAAATTTTCTAGTAATTCATTTTTGAGACATAGTTTACTACATGAACAGTACCATACACAAACGTTCCTTTGCAAATTGAAGAAAATGACTGGGTTTTCGCCACACATAGTTTGAGGAGCATTGGTACAGATCATCACTGAGCCCTAAATTTTGATAAATAGGAGGAAGTGGGGATGAAGGGGGGCAATGGGCGGGGGGAGAGGAGGCATCTGTAATGTTTTCAACAATTAATATAATTATTTTTGATGTCCAAGCTCCATAGCTCTGCTAGTAAGGTGTTTTTGGATTAAAAAACGACACGGTGGCATTTGAGATATTTAAGTTCCTCGCTCAGAATGCTCAGGCTTGAGTCTTTCATGACAAGGAAGTGCCTTATAAAAAGTTTTGTGAGCTGTCAACTGACTATTCCTGAATTTGGGTTAAAAAAAATCTCTCTGGGTTACTTACCTCTGCAAACTTCCTTTAATCCCCATTTGTCTTCCGAGTCCTATTCTATAACATCAATCAAAGTGCCTAATTCAGAGAAACAAACTGTGGGCTTCATTTTTTCAAATACACTGTTCAGCTTTGCATACTCGTAATCATTAAAGGGTCAAATGCACAGGTAACTAGATGGTGGAGGCAGATGACAGGAGCCCTGGTGGAGATAAGACAAGATGAGCCTCGGTCACTCCCGGAGTCACTGTGTGCAGGACCATCCACCAAGCAGGAACAGCTAGCTGTCTTAGACTGCTCAATGAGCAAGAAATGAACTTCTGTTTTGACTGAGTTCTTATGCATATTTGGATCTACTAATTTCTACAGTTTAATTCACAGTTTAAATACAATTTTAAAACCTGAAGTGACTTTAAACTTTGCGGCAGATCTGGGGAACATGTTTCTTGTCAGCATGGCCCCCTTCTTTGGTTGTGGGTTCAGATGAGGCATCTTGTGACAGATGAGCTGTTCCCTGGGAAAGCTCATCCTCAGCTCCCTGGTGCAGCTTTAATGATGAACTTACAGGATATTGAATTCTCCAGTATGCCTGCTGATGGTCAAATTCTTCCTTCTTAGCAGGTTAGTTCTTGTTCAGTCAGCTGATGATTGAGTCTTCAAGAATCATACCTTAGCTGGTTTGGCTCAGTGAATAGAGTGTTGACCCGTGGACTGAAAGGTCCCAGGTTCAATTCTGATCAAGGGCATGTAGCAGTTGCAGGATCAACCAATCAATGTATCTCTCTCACATTGATATTTTTCTGTTTCTTCCCCTCCTTTTCACTCTCTAAAAATCAATGGAAAAATACTTTCTGCTTGCCCTCCATCATTGTTAGTGCCTTGAATTGTCCTGTTTTCCATTTTGTTCTTAGTGAAGAAAGTGGATTCAAATTAGTTCTCAGGAGATAATCATGTTTCTCTGCTTCTCACTTTTCTGTTTTGAACCTCGCAGCCTTCTGGGTCATATAATCAATAGTTTTTTAAACCAATGTATTAGTCCACATTGTGATTTAAGACTGTCCTCTTTGTCCTTTTGGTCTGTCCTCTTTGTCCATAGTAGCCACCCTGAAGATGCTGTGGACATGGAAGGCATGGTTACTTTACTCTGAGGACCCTATGGCATGCAGGGGTCGCCAAGCAGGTTGCAATCTTTGGCTATTCCTTCTCACATTAGTGTGCCTGGATGCTGACAGCAGCTAGTTCTATCTAGGTAGTGAAGGTCTGTAGCTGGTGGTGGGAATTACACATGCTTAGAACTGCTGAGACTGCAGTGACTGACTAAGCAGAGAAATAAGTGTAACATCCAAGCAAGAAACCTTGAACATGTTCGGATTTCATCAGCACCATAGTATCAGCCTCCTAGGGGAGAGCCAGTTCCTGGATCTTATAAAAGTCTTGCAAAGGAACAACTTATGTGTCCCATAATAATAAATCTATTAAAATAATGCTTCAGAAGGATCTTTAATACACAGAAAAATGTTTATGATAAATAATTTAATGATTAAAACACAGGTTATAAAAGTAAAGACAGCCCTGCTAGTGTGGCTCCATGCCATCCCATGCACTGAGAGGTGGGTTGATTCCTGGTCAGAGCACATGCCTGGTTTGTGGGCTCGATCCCTAGTAGGGGGCGTGCAGGAGGCAGCCAGTGGATGTTTCTCTCTCATCGATGTCTCTCTCTCTTTCTCCCTCTCCTTTCCTCTCTCTCTCTAAAATCAATAAACACTTTTTTTAAAAAAGCAAATACAGTGGAATCCCATATTTGTAAACAAAATTTATATTGATTCGTTCAGCAAACATTGAGCCCCTGTTTGCATACATCAAAGACTGCAGATACCAGTATTCGTGTTTGTGTGTGTGCTATAGCAGATTTTAAACTTCTTATTTTATACTTTTCAATTTATCTATAAGAAATATATACCAATTTTCTATGAAAATGAATATTTTTTAATTATAAGAAAAGGCTAACACCACCACAATAAGGTTGTATCAAATAAACTGAAAACACTTGCGTTATTTTGGCCCTGTGTTCCACAGTGACTCACCAAATATACCCTGAACTGTTTATTTTTTTTTTCTGTTTCACTGTTAAAAGGAGCAGATGCATTTCACATCACATGGATCTCGTGGAAGCATGCCAACCATTTTCTTAGCAACCAAACTCTGTCTTCTGCACAGTGCATGATTAACTAAAACAGCCTGCTGACGGCTTAAAATAAACCTGCCTTTTTCCGTTTAGCATTTTATCAAATGAATGTAATTTCATTTGCTGATGAATTTAGTTCATCTTCAAGGGAATGTTTCTCTTTTTCGTGAGGAGGCTGAAGAATCAGAACTGTCAGGCCAAAGAAAGAAAAGCAAGCCCAGGGAGAAAAACTAGTCTGATGTTTACATGGGTAAAGTAAAAGGATCTTTGTCAGTGTCACTCCCACCCACCTGTTTTGTTTTGTTTATTTTAACGGGGTGGAATGTTCATTTAAATTCTATTCTATTTTATTTTTTTTGCATTATGATGTTTATTTAGGGTGCTTGATTGAGAGCATTAATTTAAATCACTGCTCTGATGATTACTATTGTTATAATGCTTGAGCTCTTGTCTTTTTTCTAGCACTGGAATATGCCCTAAAAATGTAATTAGACTCATCTCACAGGATAGTAGACCCTTTCCTGAGTTTTAGAATCTGACAAGAGTCAGAGGTGTGTATTTTCAGCATCGAGGAGAGTCAATATATTCTCAGGGGAGATGACTGTAACATGGAATAAATTGCTGTTCCGCTTGGCGAAGAGAAAATATATCTGTGTTTCTATGCACAGGAAGACATTCTGTATCCAAGGATTATGGGAATATTTGCTAAATAGGAAAACCTTAAAGTTTCTTTAAGAGCTTAAAAACAAAGCCATATATTGTGTTAAAGCAGTGTGTGTATCAATGGAATCAATAACAAAGGAAGAGGATTTGACTGAGTGGAATATGATCCGAGCAGGTTCCGCATCATCTTTCACTTGTGTCCTCATTTGGAAATAAACAGTGAAAAAAAAAACTGCACTAATGGCAAATTGTAACACTATTTAAATTTCCGCTTTATTTCCCCCAGAGCAAAGGGTTAAATGTTAACCATCATTAAGCAATCAAGTTGATGCTTTAGCTGTACAGTTTCACATTTTTCTCTGGAGAATAAAGACAACAAATATATAACATATTCCTGATAAATTCAATCTTTCCGATCCCTGCTCTATTTATATTTTGAGAAATAATTTTGATTTATGGTCTTACATTAGCTATACCCCTTGTAAGATTGATAGCTTATATTGTAAAATATCCGCTATCATATGTTATTCTCTTGCTATAAATTTGAATTCTTCATTGCTTAAGTCAGATCCAGATGCTGGCCAGCCAATTTGGAAAATGGCATTATCTCTTTCAGGTTCGTGTTTGAAAGAGTTAATGCATTTTTAAAGCTGTCCAATTTAGTTCTCAAGTTAAGAAAATCTGACTCAAATGTGTGACCCTATATATGTGTGACTGGTCCTCCTGGCAAGTATTACTTCTCTATTGTGGGAAGACTTGATGACTAGCACAGGCCTCTGCAGAAAAGACCCCTAAAACCTCTCAGAGCTTCCTGTGACCCACTGCTCACATTGCTCATAGGGGCAGGTGCCTTAGAGTTTTAAGAACACACCCTGCCCTGATTGGTTTGGCTCAGTGGATAGAGTGTCGGCCTGTGGACTGAAGGGTACACCCCAGTAGGGGGTGTGCAGGAGGCAGCTGATTGATGTTTCTCTCTCATCGATGTTTCTAACTCTCTATCCCTCTCCCATTCTTTCTGTAAAAAAAATCAATAAAGTTTTTTTTTAAAAAAAGAAAAGAACATACCCTACTTGGGCTGAGGGAGACTGGAGATAAAATTGGGAAGCAGTTCCAGGATCTGGCATGTGAACAATCACAGACTATGGAAACTTCAAGTGCCTCAGCTTTTCTTCTTTATATTCTCTCTAACTTCCTTTTCTCAGGTGAATAGAGATCAAGGGTGATCATGCCTAGCTTGGCTGTAGAAGAGAGCCTGATGTTTACTAGTTATTATTCCCTTCTATTTTGTTTTTAATAGAAAGCTACAAACCCTTGCATTTGGGAGTACTTTTGGTGTTGACATACTTGGTGTATATTTGTCTCTTCCTATCGAACAGTCTTCTACTTTATTCCAAAGGATATATTCTTAGAAGCGTTTTTGTTCCTTGAGTAAAATTATATTTTAATTTTAGAACTCAATAAAAACAAAACATCAATAATCATTTATCAGGAGCAATTAGTTGCTATGCTAGGTACTCACAATGAATTAATTCTCACACTGTAGGTAGGAAGTAGAGCCAGGTCTTTCTGATGCTCTATAATTAAGGAGAAGAGAACACACCACACTCTTGTCAAGAATAGATTAAATGTCTTAGTCAATTGCCCAACGATAAAGAACCTCTCTGAGGCTGTGACCAACATGGCCTTTCCTGGCAAGGATTTCCCTACCCTCTACTCCCTGAGGAAGGCCACCAGGAAGGCCATAGCCACAGAACATAAAAAGAACCAGTACCCAGGTGTCCCTAGTGAAACATCAACCTCCAGCCTTCCCAAATAATTATGTCTTCACAATTAGGTATTATTATTTTTCAAATGCCATGGTCTCAACAATTATAGTACATCTCAGAATATTAAATCTTTGCAGGAAGATGAATCTTTTGAAAATGGGGGATATAAACTCGTTAGTTATATAGTTAGATAGAAATATAGTTAAGTTTCAATTCAATGACTGGGGCAACTAAAATCTGGTTGTTTGAAGAACTTGGGAGTCTAATTTTCAATATAAAGATGGAGAGCTGAAGTACAGA
This sequence comes from Murina feae, assembly GCA_004026665.1. NCBI lineage: Eukaryota > Metazoa > Chordata > Mammalia > Chiroptera > Vespertilionidae > Murina > Murina feae. The sequence goes on along the minus strand of PVJC01013487.1, from coordinate 4,156 downwards.
GATTTGAAAATAAATATTGTAAGCTGTCAGGATAATTTGGGAGCGGTTTTTTTCCAGATCAATGGATGAACTAAGTAATAACATCTTTGACTTATGATTCTACGATGTGGTACTATTTGTTTGCATGTTGCGGTGATCTTAGGCAAATGCTTTATTGTAAAATTGGCTTCATAAAGTTAAATGGTATCTCTGTTGAGAGTATCCATATGAGTCTGAAAAAGAACAAGCAATACTTTCTTGGATCTACAATGATATGGCTGCCTAATATAAACATAACAGGGTGAGGTTATCTGCTACTTGCAGGGATAGAGAGATAACTAGATAGATATAGACATATGCATGCACACACATGCATATGCATACATATAACTTTCTTAGTGCCAAACATAGTAGCATTAAAAGAGTACTTCAACTATTAAGAAATATATATTCTTTCAATGTAGAATCACAGGTGCACTTTCTAGTTCAGTAGCTATTAGCCATATATAGTTATTTAAATTTAAGTATAAATGAAATTAAATTTAAAATTTAGCTCCTCAGTTGTACTAGCACATTTCAAATGTTTAGTAGCCACGTGTGGCTATTGGACACCATATCAGAGAGTATAATTATAGAACTATTATGTCATTATGAAACATTTTATTGGACAGTGCTAATCCAGAAGTCAGGGTGTTATTTTTTTTAAGTAAATTTAATTAGAGCATTTAAATCTTATCCTTTCAATAAAGTCTTCCCAGAACCAATTTCAGTTGTAGATTACTGAGAGCAGGCTATTTTATTATGCTGTCCACATAGTGATTCAATTTCTAATTAGAAGTTGATGAAGTTCTTTCATTTACTACAGTATCATTTGCACCACATTTTCCAACTGCATTAAGAAGCTAAATTATCTTACAGGAGATAACAAAAGACAGGAGAATTAACTCAACATTCTAGCAAAAGTCAATATATGAAGGTGGTGTGTATTTGTGTTGACTGAAAACCAAACTCAAGGACCACGTGTTGCTACATTCTACAATGAAATGCGGGCATGCCCTGCTTGTCTTTGCCAAGAAGGGGTCAGTCCAGTCCAGTGACCATCATGTACTTCTGGCCCACACAAGGAATCACGAGAGAGGGTTCTTTGAAGGAATTCCTAGGAGCAAAAAGTGGCCAGTGACTCAAAGCTTCTGTGAGCATGCTGCTTACATTTCATTGGCCAAACCAAGTCACATGAAACCTGATGCTGATGGAGTAGGAAAGTCCCTCGCAGAGAACAGCTGCAAATAATTGGGGACAAGAATAAAATTTACTACCAGGCCCTTTGCTAATCATAAAATAAATAGCTCACTGGCCCTCTTCTGTATATCCTGTTACAATGTAGCTAGTTCCTAGGTAGTATTTTTACCTCCGACTAGAAGAGCGAGCCCCATATTTGGAACATCTAAGGCATTTGGTTCTTCACTAAGTCACTGTGATTCTGGAGTCTGCCTTCAGCCTCGACTTAGGTTCAGCCATACTGGGTGCTTTCCTGCTGTAATCAGAATCTATAGAATGCATACAAAGCAGAGAAAACTTGTTCATAACTCTGCCTATTTAATCACAAAGAATTTCACTTAAAGCCAAAAATCCGATACTGAATTATTTGAGTAGAAGGTGTTATTTATGGCCATGGGGATAGAACAAGAGTAACTACCCCTGGAAACCTTTATAACATGGTGGTCATGTTTATTTCTTATTACCAGGGCATTTCAGAGAAAGGTGTATGGTGGTCCCTTTACTCTATATGTACAAGTATAGCCTGACATTTATCTTTTAGAAGAAGCTCATATTAATAAACAGCATCCAGAAATGATACCCACAGGACAGGTGTGTTTATCCCCATTTTGCCAAAGAGCCAACAGAGCAGAGGGAAGTTAAACAACTTGCCCAGTGTCTTGAAACTCTCAGGAGCCAGATCTGTGATTCAAACTTGAGTCTTCCTGATTACAGATTTACACACAGATCTGGTGAGCGTCCTCTTACTCATGTCAATAAGTAGCATTTGTCCAATAATATTACTGCATGTGTCAAGGCACTACCTACATTACTGCATTTAGCCTTACACCTTGTGAAGTAAGTATGATTTCTTCCTATTTCATGACTAAGGAAGTTGAAGCTTAGAGAGATAAATATTGTGTGCAGATGACAATACAACTAAGTGTTGGAGCCGTTATTTGAAAGCAAGTCTAGCTCTAAAGCCACTGTTTATCTCTGCAATGCTTCCAAGCCTCTATATCCAAAATTTTGAGTGCCCTGAAGAGACAGAAGGCAGTTGCCTTGGCTGGGTGCCTCAGTTGGTTAGAACATCATCCCAAACATCAAAAGGCTTCAGGTTTGATTCTGGGTCAGGACACATATCTAGGTTACGGACTTGATCCCTGGTCAGGGTGCATGTGAGAGAAAACTGATATATATTTTCTCTCACATCAATATTTCTCTCTCTCTCTCTCTCTCTCTCTCTCTCTCTCTCTCTCTCTCTCTTCTCTCTCTCTCTCTCAATACATACATGCATACATACATATGGTTGGGTGAGGATTTTAAAAAAGAGAGAGTAGAGAAGAGAGGCCGTAAACCTGGAGTGATACCAGAAAGGCAAATAAAAAATGAGTAAAAAGGAAACGATTACTTGAGGAATAAGGTATGGGATTGGATGGTGGTGTAGGTTTATGGTGAAAATTAGAACATTAAAATAAGAATTTTAAAAGAACATTACTTAATTGTGAAATAAAAATGGACTCCTGTCTCAGAAGCTCAATGGCTTACTTTGCTTTTCTGATCTAATTTTTGTCTTCAGCATGCTTATTTTGATTCTAATCCTGTTGAAGCAAGCTTATAATTAAAGTGGCATTTACTATGGTGAATGTTTCTCATACTGATTAGACTGGAATGTCTAAGACAGAGAAAGGCCCTTGGGATCCGGGTACATCAATTCCTTGATCACACCACAGAAACAAGCAGCTGAAAACCAGCCTTGGTGGGAGCCTGTCTGAGTCACAGGCACTTGCAGATGCTAAGCCAAGGCAGAAGCCAGGGAGCTGAGTTCCCTGGGACACATTCATTGCTAGGCACTCTGTGTTCATTGTGTTTTCATCAGTGACCACTGAAAGAGACGGAGCAGAAAAAGATGAACAAAAGATTATTATTATCACAGGGAAGCAGAGCTCAAACACATCTAGCACTAAAATATGGGGTATTCTGACTGAAGTTAGCATGCAGATAGCTGGTATCAGTTGTCATCACTGGGCACCTTGGATCCAAACTCTTTTTAAAGAACTGGTGCCCCAAATGGTAGAATATGAAGGAGAGATCCCTGCAAGGCCAGTTCTAAGAAGAGTCGGTATATAATTTCTTACTATTCCAACTGGAAATATGTCACAGGATGTGTAGCTGACACCCAAATGACATCTGTAATACTTAAAAATCCCTCCTCAAAAGAATCTTCTTAATTCCTACATTTCTGGAATGATGGCCAGACTTTAAAACAATCGTTTGGTGTCTTGCTATTCATTTTAAACCAGAATGCAAAGTTCTTGATACTGGCTAGCTGGAAAAATGGCAGAAAAACTGGTAAGTGTTTCACTGCAAGACAGACAGTCCTACAGACCTCCTGCTATGCTCACGTGGAGATATTTATTGTTGGTGAAGCAGCTGGAGTGATGGTATTGGGCTTAAGGAAGATACTTTTCTGCCATAAGGAGAGTCCCTTGGGACAACCAATTTTCCAGGATACTTACCACACTCTGCAGTCACAGAAAAGCACATGAAGGCTTCCAGGTGTTAGATTCCATGTGGGAGGATGCTGTCCTTATTAAGAGGAGAAAACAACCCAATTCTAGAATGGCATCAACAAGATAGAGGAGTAGGAGACTCCAGCCTCTGTTCCCACAAAAGGATCAACAATTAGACAGCTATTCCTAAACAGAACCAGCTCTGGCATCCACTTAAGAAACTTTAGCAACAGGAATCAAGATGGTGGCATAAGGTATATACCTGAATGCACAGCCTCCCACAAACAATAAAAAATACATACTAGACAACCATACTCCAGAACCAAGGGAGTAAAAGCTTTACAACTAGAAGAGAAGGAGTGCATCGAGACTGAATAGAAGTTCTCGGTGCCAAAACAGAAAGGTAC
>PVJC01013486.1:0-37914 GCA_004026665.1 Murina feae | reverse complement strand
TCTTCTCAAAGGATACCTTTCAGCATTTCATATAATACTGGTTGGGTGGTGATGAACTCTTTTAGCTTTTTCTTGTCTGTGAAGCTCTTTATCCGACCTTCAATTCTGAATGATAGCTTTGCTGGGTAAAGTAATTTTGGCTGTAGGTTCTTGCTGTTCATCACTTTGAATATTTCTTGCCACTCCCTTCTGGCCTGCACAGTTTCTGTTGAGAAATCAGCTGACAGTCGTATGGATGCCCCCTTGTAGATAACTGCTTTTCTCTTGCAGCTTTTAAGATTCTCTCCTTGTCTTTTGCTCTTGGCATTTTAATTATGATGTGTCTTGGTGTGGTCCTCCTTGGGTTCCTTTTGTTTGGGGTTCTCTGCGCTTCCTGGACTTGGAAGTCTATTTCTTTCACCAGGTGGGGGAAGTTTTCTGTCGTTATTTCTTCAAATAGGTTTTCAATATCTTGCTCTTTCTCTTCTTCTGGCACCCCTATAATTCTGATGTTGGTGCGCTTGAAGTTGTCCCAGAGACTCCTTACACTATCTTCATACTTTTTGATCCTTTTTCTTTTTTCTTTTTTTCTTTTTTCTTGTGGCATTTCCGGCTGGGTGGGTTTTGCTTCTTCATATTTCATATCTTTGACTTGATTCTTGCGATCCTCTCATCTGCTATTGGATCTCTGTATATTATTCTTTATTTCAGTCAGTGTATGCTTAATTTCTAGCTGGTCCTTTTTCATATGCTCGAGGGTCTCACTAAATTTATCGGCAGTCTCTAGAAAATTCTTGAAAAACCTAAAAACCGTGGTTTTGAACTCTATATCCTGTCGTTTTCTTTCCTCCATTTCTGTCATTTGTGATCTGTTTATTTGTCTCTGCATTTTGGCTGCTTCCCTTTCTGAGTTAGGTGATCACTGAGAGGAATTAACCTCTAAGCCACTTGGTTATGAGAGTCAGCTGTGTCTACAGTGGGAGAACTTCTGTGCTGGAGACACCCTTATGGGGCAAGAGTTGTTTCAGTGGGGCTTTTGTGCTCACTGCGTCTGCCCCGAGTGTGTTCCTTGTGGTTCTGAGTTTTATTTAGGATGGTCCCACTCTGGCCACTGGGTGAAGTTGGCTTTTGTATATCTAAGACGGTGTTGATTTAGCCTTTGCCTTAGGCTACTCAGCCTTTTATATGCAAAAGCCTCTGACACAGCTTGGGAGGGGCGGGGCCTCGGGAAGTCTACGGGGCGGAGCAAATAGCTATGGCCACTTCTCAGCCCTGCTCTAAGAGACACTGGGTCTCTGTGTCCCACAGTAATTGCTGCAAGCAACGCTGAGAGAAACACGCTTTAGATTTCCTCCCGGTGCCAGTTAGTCCCCCTTCTCCAGGTGTGTGTCTGGGTCCTCAGAAACTCGCCTGGAACTGGAGTTCAGAGCCGCCGGGAGCTTGTGGTTCCCTCCAGTATGAAAAAGAACCACGTCCTCCAGTGCCAGCCCTCTCCCCGAGCCCCGTGCAAGCGCCTCCATACCTCTGTACTTTGCTTCCGCCACTCCTCTGAGTCTGTTTCTTTCTAGTTGTAGAATTTTCACTCAGCCAGCTTTCCTGTGGGTGTAAGTGGTATCCGTGTTTTCTTTTCGTGGTTATTCTGAAATAGTTGTGCACAGCTGCATTTACGGTGTTTACCTAATGCCACCATCTTGCTGTCCGCTCCTAGGTTTCTTTAAAGGGACATATAATGTAAAGGAAACAGAAAACTATATCTGATTGTTTGTTTGTAAAGGCTGTGTTGGCATTCATAAAAAAGTACTTTAATTCCAGTCTGTCCTCATGGGTTGATCCTAAGTTCAACTTAATACATACGTAGAAGTTATGACGTAGGTCTTAGTCTCAGGAGCTTGGGTCATTTTTCTGGGACTGGCTTTCTTCATTTGAAAATGAGTGAGTGCTTTGGAATTATAATTAGTAGTTAAATTACTGGAAGTTATGATTCCTGGGGAAAACACCAGGAAATACTGATTTATTTATATCCTCTGTATGGACTATGAATAGTTTGACTTGTTAAAAATATGACTGTTACATATAGACAAAGGCCTCTCCTTCCATGATAACATACTTTTCTGTCATATGTGCTACATGTTTATAACTTTCTTGCCTCTCAGTCAGTATTAGTGGGTGGCAAAAGTATATCTGCAAATTGGAAGGTGATAACCATGGTTTGATCTTAGCAACAGAGCACCTTTGTACAGTATGTCAAAGAATGTTAGATCAGACCTGGGTAACCACCAAAACTCTTTCTAGCCTTAGATCTGCATTTAGGGATTCCTCTCTTATACCACATGCCATTTTTATTTTTCAGTTTTTTTCCTCTTAACATATCTCTTCCTCTTCTGCAGGAATGACATCTTTGTGTTCCTGCTAAGCACCCGAGCTGGAGGACTGGGTATCAATCTCACTGCTGCAGATACAGTAAGTCATGAGAGCCAATACATTGGATATGCAGATTTTCTACTATAAATATGTTGTTCGGTTGGTATCACCCTTTGCTTTGTGTCACAAACTTTTTTCTTTGCCATCAGTGACAGTAATTGTGCTTTGCCTGGGACTGGAACATTTTAGCTTTCTTTTGGACTTTTCTGTCCATTCTGTTGGAATAAATTTTTTATGCATTCATTCAACAAACATTTGATGAATGCTTACTTTGTGTCTCATACTATTCTAAACACTTGGAATGTGTCAGTGAATAAACACTGGGGAAAAATCAGCTAAGTCAACCAGGAGCTCAGACTAAACAAATCAGAAAGCATTGTTTTATTACTCTTACACATTATTTCATCATATGAAAACATCATATTTTTGTATCCCAAACTTCAAAAGGTGGTTGGAGAACAATGAAATTGGAATTAAAAAAATAAAAGACATTTCGTCAAATGAACTATCCTTTCATACCCAATCTCCTCATGGGGATACTTCAGCATGTGAAAGGGAGAAGAAAAGAACATTCCTTTTGAATCTCAGAAATATTCCCAGGATTCAAATATATTTAATAATTTCCGTAATCTTGAGACATAAAAAATGCATGAATGGGAAATTGTTTTGTAGAAGGCATGCCTCTAAAAATGCCATCTCATGTGGCGGTTGTGGAGCCTCTCTATAAAATACTGAGCATCACAATCCCACAAAAAGAAGGATGCATGGACAATAATCGCACACCTGTGGATGAGGACGGGGGGGGGGGGGGGGGGGGGGGGGGGGGGGGGGGGGGGGGGGGGGGGGGGGGGGGGGGGGGAAAGGGGGGGGGGTGGGAAATGGGAGGAGGGGAGCTATGGGGGGAAAAAAGAGGAACAACTGTAATAATCTGAACAATAAAGATTAAAAAAAGGGGGGGGAAAGGATGCATGCTGGAAGGTCATGGATAAATGAAATACAAAGATGGAGAGGCTTGAATAGATGCACAGCAGCAGAGCTGAAACTAGATTCCACATGTCCTAGTCTCCACTCCTAGGCTGTGTCCCCCCTTTTTCCTTATTCACTACGACTCCATAGAACTGCCTACTTTCACCCTGGCTGGTGTGTCTAAGTGGTTAGAGCTTCAGCCTATGTACAAAGGGTAGTGGGTTTGATTCCCAGTCAAGGGTATATACCTGGGTTGCAGGTTTGATCCCCGACTCTGGTCAGGGCATGTGCAGTCAATGTTTCTCTCCCCCCACCTTCATTCCCCGCCCCCTTCTTCCCTTCCTCCCTTCCTCTCTCTGTAAAAATCAATCGAAAAAAATATCCTAAGATGACGATTAACAACAACAAAAAGAATGAAAAACAGATTCTAAATATCAACCATAGGATCAGCTATGCCTTCGTTGGCAACTAAACCTCTTCAACCAGTTAACCAGGTTGGGAATGGGCTCCAGGGCCTGAGGACCACGGGGGCATAGCTAGCTAGGTATATTCTGTCTTATGTGCACATCATTAGCCACATTCATCTTAAGGGAAGGCTATCACTGGTGGTAGGTGCTGTTCTTATGGGTTTTCTTATATGGTGGCTCACTTAGTAGCATATCGGATAGCAGAAACTTGACTTTCTCTTTGCCCCTTGCTTCTCTGTAAGCATTTTATACTGTCCCAACTTGAAGTCATACTGACAATGAATAAAAGATTCATCCTTTTCTCCTAACTGATCTTTTGGACTCCAGTCTCAGCCCCCAGCCTCATACCTACTCTGTTTATACCCTTCTTTACAACCATGCCACTCCCTTGCTTAAAACTCTTCCAGAATTCTCCATCATCTATAAGATAAGCTCCTTTACATGACATACAGGCCCTTCATTTTGTGGCCTTTATCTCCCTTTCCAGCCTAATAAACAGATTACTTCCCCTTCTAAAATTTACCTTATAGAAATGATTTACTTGTTTTCCTGAACACACCATCCTGTATCACACTGTTCCCTCAACATAGATCACTCTCTGTCCACCTGGTAAACTTTAAAACCTCATTTTTGATCAGGAGTTTTTGTTATATGGCCTAGTCATGCTTCTCTGGTAAGATGACTAAGATGACATTTGAGCCAAGATCTGAAGAAAGTAAGGAAGCAAGCCAAGCATATATCTGTCAGAAAGAAGAGCATTTCAGGCAGAGGAAATAAATGCAAAGCCCTGAGGTGAGAACATGCTGGCATAATCAGGTAACAGCAAACAGCCCTATTTAAGTGGAAATAATGAACGAAGAGAGGTGTGAGATGAATGTTGCAGAAGCAGGTCATGTAGGTCTTAATAGGCCACGGTAAGGATTTTGAGATGGGAAATCACTGGAAGAATTAGAACAGAGATCTAACGTGAATTGGCTTAGGTTTTAAATGTGTCCCTCTGGCTTGGGTATAGGGTAAGGATGGGGAGAACTATAGGAAACAAGGTAGAATTAAAAAGTTCAGTTAAAAGTTAGACACAGATGATGGTGACGAACAAGGGTTGAAGCAGTGAAAGTGGTGAGTCTGCATGTATTTTGAAGACACAGCCGATAGATTTTGCTGCCAGATTGGATGTGGGACATGCAGGAGGTGTGATGAAGAGCTCCAATGTGTTTGACCTCGGCAGCTGGAATGGTAGAGATACCAATTACTAATTAAGGGGAATATTTGGGGAGCAGGTTTGATTGGGGGGACTCAAACGTTTGGTTTTGGGGAGATTAAGTTCAAGATTTTTAGCAAACACTAAATCGCAATGTTACCCAGGCAATGGAGTCTCTGGAGTTCAGGAGAAAGATTGGGGCTGAAGATGTGTTTTGGAATCATCGGGTCAGAGATGATCATTTAAGGCCATGAGGTTGGATAAGTTCATTTGATGAAAATGTATTTTCCTTTGCAGCCTGCCTATTTCAGGTTTGGTCTATGGTTTCTTAAGGAATAGTTCTCCTAATTGTCCAATTGAATGGTCAAAAAAATAAGCAGGTTTGAGGGGGAGAGATCTGCATCATGCTTCCAGTGTTCATATAGTTTGCCTTGTGGGGTAAGAGTTCCTGCCAGCCACAAGGAACCAAAATAGGCCCTTAACCCATAGCTAGGGAGTAGAAATAGGAATTCCCTTTTCATCCTGGGGGCTAAAGAGGGGCTCTGAATATTCTGAGTTCTCAATTCCAAAATAATTTACATTAATTTTGAAGAGAGGGCTTGGGATTCACTTGTAAATTAAAACCTTCTGGAGTACTCCTCAGAAAAATGAGGCCACAGATTGAAATGAATTCCTAGGTTATGGTTTGTGTGAAGTCAGGTTATACTCTCTGTGTACTATTAGAGAAACAGTAGGCTTAACTGCTTGCCTGGTTGGTATTTTTCCTTTGCCCTGAGTTTATTTAGCTTTGGAAGATCCCCAGAGACAATTATGGACAAGAAGAGGATAGCCTAAAATGCCAGAAAAAACTGAATCTCTTATGACAAGAATATATATAAACGTGCTTATAAACAGTGGGACTCTGGCCCACTCTGTTAGTAAAAACATGATGTTAGCCTATGACTAATGGCAGCTGCCCCTTACTGTCTGTGTTCTTCCTGAAATAGGGGTCTCTTTGCATTTGACTCCTTAGTGAGGGGTTGTTACGATCTGCACTGTTTGTTTTGTTTCTGTGTCACACGTGTAAATGCTTACGTGTAGGGAGAGTGAGGAGCTATGTCCCTTGGTTGCAATGTGAGAAGTCCTTTGTTCCTGTGAGACAACATGGGACAGCTTTCCGCTCTCCCAAGGGACTGAACTTCCACCCCTTCTCTAGAGGAGGGAGGTTCTGCCCTCCAAGTGCTGGTCTTGTTTTCCATTTCAGTTCCTCTTACCTGAAACTACTTCTCATTGACCTATAGCTGAGTGCCTCAGCCTCTTCTCAACTCTCCCCTCCCCCTGTCATTTCTGTCCAGCCTGGTGTTTACAGCTTCCTGAAAGATACTATTAATATATTTCCCCTTAGTCATTGCTGGGCCACGCTTTGCAGATTGACTTGCTGTCATTTTTCCTAATTAAGTCAGTTGTTCTGATGCTTTCATTATTGTTTGTTTTTCTCCAGAATGTCTCACTGAGTTCCATAAACCTGATTACCAAATGCAGGTGTCTTCTCTGTCCCACTGCCTTGATCATTGTCTCCTCGATTCCCCACCCCCACCCCGAATTCCTGTCATAGCTGATTCAGTGTTCATTTTATTGTAAAATTAGATAATAACCATACAACTAGTTTAGTTTTTTATTCTCATTATTCTTTTAACTTATTAGCTTATGCATATTTCATATTCTTTTCCCCTAGGCAAGTATTTTTCCATATGGAATCTTATTTTAGTCTCTCGTCCTTCCAAATTCCTCATCTCTTTTAATCCATTTAAATGATAAATAGCCACTAAATTTGGCAGGGAAGGAAGGGGTTGGAGTTAAATTGCAAACCTATCTCCTTAGGCTTCAGTCTTCTTACTGTTTCTGAGCTCAGAAAAGACAAGTGGAATCAGGTTTGGTTGCTACTGAGACTTCCAGTAAAAAAAATGTAAATGTTATGGAAGCACCTATGAAATGGAATCTCCCATAATGAATTGAGCTGACCCAGTGCCTCAGGCTTTGACACTTGAAGTACTGTGTTTTAGGTGTGACATAAGCCCTCATTTTCCACATATGTGGTCATTTTAGGTATAGTAGGCAAGTAATGTCCCCCACTAGTCCAATTGACAGTCTCCTTTTTATTAACTCAGCCTTCTCTTCTCCTCGAAAGCTTAAACAGATTTTCTAGAATTTTGCCTATCTTCTTGAAACTGCAAAATGCCCTGTGGTCAGATTTGCTGTGCTCCTCTACAAGTGACAAGTGTTGTGCACTTCCAAATCCTAGCTCTGTGGACACTGGATTATCAATAAGCTTTCACAATGATTTCTTTCTTTGGCAGGCAGTTCAATTCTCTCCCCAAAATTCTAACCTAAACTAAAAATTGAGGAGTTATACCTGATGTAGAAGCAACACAAAGGAAGAACCAGTGGGATTCTTACTAGAGGTGAAACCGGAAAACAAATGGATCTGGGATGCCTGTCACTACATGAGCCAATTAAGCAGAGACAGGGTTGAATCATATATGATTATTATTCTAATACTGCCAGCAGTATGGGAAAGTAGCAGGTCATCCACGAAGAATCTGCTCTAACATCTCCTACTAGCTGGTTGATTATAGAGGGATAAGGAAGAGAGGCTGCATGGAAGGGGGGAGGAGGTTGGATGGCTACAGGGTCTGAGATCCCTTGTGTCTCCTTCCAGGACCTTGAAGTCCAATAACAAGGTAATTAATTTTCAATGGTGTTAAAATCAGCTCCACCAGTTCTTGGGACCCTGAGAATGGTTAGCATTCCTGAGGCAAACTCCGTGAGGAGGTCACGGTCTAGGTGCAGCAGCCAAATCAAAGCACAGCACATCTTGTTCTTTGTCCGCAAAATGTATTTTCTTTTCTGAGGAATGGACCTATCTAGGCTCCAGAGTGTCTCTTACCTTTTACCACTCTGTCTTTCTTCTTGCAGCACATTCTCCAGTTTTCCAAGGTCTGTAAGAAAGCCCCTTATCTATAGTTAGTAAGGTGAATCATCATTATACAACTGTGGTCCTATTCTTTTTTGTTTTGTTAATTTTTCCGTTGATTTTTAGAGAGAGTAGAAGGGAGGGGGAGAGATAGAAAGAGAGAAAGAAACATCAGTGTGAGAGAGACTCATCAACTGGTTGCCTCCTGCATGCGCCCAACCCAGGGATTGCGCCTACAGCGGAGATACATGCCCTTGACTGGAATCGAACCCAGGACCCTTCAGTCATGGGGCCGAGGACACTCTCACCCCTGAGCCAAACCAGCTAGGGTGTGGTCCTATTCTTATTGTGTGCCCCTCCTCCCTATCATTTCTCCCTGTTAATATTATCACCTTATATCTATAAGATTAGTTCTATGTGGAAAGTGTCTTGCTGCTGAATTGTATTATTCCTGACCTATTATAATTTCCCCTTATGGATTTTTGGCTCTGAATCCTTTCAGGGAAAAGGGACGTTGGGTCTTTTTTGTAACTGCTTCTGGTTTATGGGGTGGCAGAGTTCTGAAGTCCTCCCTGTCTGACAAAAGAAGGAGGGAGCCAAAAAGCGGAAAACAATTTTAAGTGAAGTTAACAGACAATCCATGCTTCATTGACTGAATCACAAGTCTAAGCTGTTCTAGTCTTACTTTTTGGACACAGTGATGCTGATGGCGTCTACAGTGAGCCCTATACTGTGTGAGCAAGCAGTCATGTACACATAGGCACAGAGGTTAGTGCATACAGTAAATCATAAACCAGTTGAGAAGATTTTTAGATTCAAGGAATGATACTACACAGTGACAATCTGATAGATTGTAGTTACATTTCTGGTGAGGTCTGGGACCAATGTGGCATACACAGACACAGCCTTAAAAACAAAACTTTGGACATAGCTGTTTGGCTCAGTGGATAGAGTGTCGGTCTGCGGACTAAAGTATCCCGGGTTCGATTCCAGTCAAGGGCACGTACCTTGAATGCAGGCTCAATCCCCAACCTATTCAGGGCACATGCAGGAGGCAACCAATCCGTGTGTCTCTCTTACATTGATGTTTCTCTCTGTGTGTCTCTCTCCCTCCCTTCCACTCTCTCTAAAAATCAATGGAAAAATATCCTCTTGTGAGGATTAACAAAACAAAAACTTTAAAGACATTTAATTATACGGGAGTCTAATATCCACAATTAGTCATTGTAGTTTTATTTAAAGCATACTTTTTCTCCCTAAGATTACCCTTATTTTCAAAAAGATCACATAAGTCTATTTTTTTGTTTGTCCTAACTGTTTGCATAAACACAAGCGTAGCAATTGATCAAATTGATCACACAGGCTTTCTCAGATTTGCTTTGCTGGATTTCTTTCATTGATAGGGAATCTTTAGATTGAGCTCTAGTAAACTGTAGGCCCCTCAGGGCAGGCAAGCCAATGCCAAGGTTTCCTGGAATACTTGTATGTTTTGGGTCGTATTCTCAGTCCTTGACGTCCCCAAGGTGTCTTGAGGACACCTTGCCATATTTCAGGAAAGCAACCTTCATTCCTTACCTGGAAAGAGTGTCATGAACCATGTGACTAAGCGAGGTACCAGACTATTTCTATAAGGCTTATGGCTTCAAGTTCAATCTTCATCCCTCAAAGCTTTCTGGTGACATCCAGAGTCCTGGCATGTAACTTTCAGACATGACATTCCACTCAAAGTTTTGGTTAATAAAACCACACTTGGAAACTGACTTTATGTCCTGTTATGAAGAAATTAGATTCTTATTGGATTTATGCAAATGAATATGCTGCCATGATAACAATAATAGTCACTCATTAAAAGTTCCCAAATTCTGGAGGGGACAGGTAGGAAGGAAAATGTAAATGCCTTAATATTGCTTATGAAAGTATAATTTACCAGATTGCTTTAAGAAAGGAAACAAGTTTCCTTATGTCTAAAAACCAAAAGATTAAAAATCAGCAATACTGGTGGGAATGCAGACTGATGCAGCCACTATGAAGAACAGTATGGAGTTTCCTCAAAAAACTAAAAATGCGACTGCCATTTGACCCAGTGATCCCACTTCTAGGAATATATCCCAAGAAAACAGAAACACCAATCAGAAAGGATATATGCATCCCTATGTTCATAGCAACACAATTCACCATAGCTAAGATTTGGAATCAGCCTAAGTACCCATCAGCAGATGAATGGATTTAAAAACTGTGGTACATCTACACAATGGAATACTATGCTGCTGTAAAAAGGAACTCTTACCATTTGCAACAGCATGGATGGAGTTGGAGAGCATTATGCTAAGTGAAATAAGTCAGTCAGAGAAAGATAAATATCACATGCTCTCACTCATTTGTGGATTATAATGAACAACATAAACGAATGAACAAAAACTGGTGTAGAGACAGAAGCATCGATCGGATGCTCAAAACTCAGAGGGAAGGTAGGGAAGGGTGGGGTTAAGGGGGAGAGATCAACCAAAGGACTTGTATGCATGCATATAAGCATAAGCGATGGATGTGAACAGCAGGGGGTGAGGGTGAGGGCAGGAATCGGGGGATGAGAGGACATTGGGGAGATAAGGACACATTTGTAATAAAGGGAAAAAATAAAATAAATAAGAGAGGGGGAAAAATCAGCAATACTTTCAACAACAAAAAAGAGTTATTTTCAATTCATTCAGTCCCATAATCAATTTTTGTTTCTCCTGATTGTTCTTGCCAGTACGTCTATAAATCCAGATACTTTAAATATATTTTCATTCATTTCAGAGAAGAAGGGAGAGGGAGAAAGGGATAGAAACATCAATGATGAGAAAGAGTCATTGATCGGCTGTCTCCTGCACACCCCTTATGGGGATCCAGCCTGCAACCCATGCATGTGCCCTTGACCGGAATCGAACCCAGAACCCTTCAGTCTGCAGGCTGACATTCTATCCACTGAGCCAAACCAGCTAGGGCAAATTTAGGTACTTTATAGAGTTTTAACAATTTTCATCCAGTTCGAAGGGGATGATCCGAAACTATTCTAAGAAATATGTAATTTTAAAATAAGTCAGAGTCCTTTTCCATGGATCTCTCAGAAGATGTAACATTTTTGCAAATGCATTATAACAGACAGTGACTGTCTTTAAATAACAAGAATAATTTAAAATAACACGGTTATGGATTTGATTATAGTGCAATTTTCACGGTACCTTGTCCTTTCTGCAAAACACAATATTCCAGAATAACAGTTATAAATGAAAGTATATCTGAATTTATAGACTCCTGGAGATTTTTACATAATTTCCAGAACATCCACTTTAATATGCATACATAAATAAAATATAGTTATTTCTTTATTTGACAAAGTTTCCCATGTACCTTAAGCATAAAATTTGCCTTCATAAGGAGAGAAAACAAATCCTTCAGGCATTTCAGGGCCTATTGGAATGAGTTAAAGCCATTCTGGCTCAAGAAAAAGTTGCTTAAAATTCAAACCCTGAGAAAGTTGTCAAACATATTTGACCAAAAGATTGTATGTTAATTATTATTATGAAACAGTATTAAATTATGTATTCAAGGTAACAACAAAAGGGTATTAAACACAAATGTAGGCTAATAAAACCTCAGTTCCCACGATTAAGAAGGTGGCTTTTTTTTTTTAAGTAATCAAGTACATGATTAATATAACAATATATAACCATTTCAGTACTTTACAGAGGTTTTGCTTCCTAGGCAAATACAGGAAAAGCTATTTTCCTTTTAACAGACTGGAAAAAGACCAAGCAAATTCTGTATTAGTTTACTGTAGATTCATTTATCTAATTAAGTGTATTATTCAGTTTACCTATGCAGTCAGTCCTTGGGTTATGGCACGATGTAACGTGATTCTCGCCATAAGGAACCCACCTACATAAGCACCTTCGTCACTCACATGGAGCACATACACAGTAGTAATGAAGTGAAACAGTAAAAAAAATTTAAAAGAAAGATAACAATTCCTGACCTTTACTTGTGATAAATAAATAATAAAAAACATAAAGCTCATATGTACGTACATACGTAGAAATGACGGAACTTTTTTTTATATAAATAAATGGGAGATGGCAACATAACCACGAAACGATGTACGTCGAGTCCAACATAACCTGAGGACTGCCTATATATTTCTTTTTTCTTCTTCCTCCATATAATTTGTTTTCAACTTGCACAGATCCTCTGCAGTTTTCCTAGTCCCTTTCAGTTTTTTTTTATTCTTCTTAACTCATTCAGAAATAACCAACTTCAGAACCATCTATTTTCAGTGGCATATTACCAAAACCATATAATTTCTTTATAATGTAATTAGAATTTTAATTCTTAGAAACCTTGACCTTTTGGGTGACAAGTAATTAACACTCAGATTAATAATGCATTTACATTTTTAAGAGTTCTATTTAAATAAAATACAAGACATATTCACTAACAGAGTCAAAGCCAAACATAGGCAAACATATTAATATTTCAATGTTCTGTCGTTTCAAAATTCTTAGGTATTTAATAATTTTTACTGTTTAACACAGCAAAACTTCGAAGTTTTAAGTTACCCAAAGGCTTTGGGAAACTATGTGTAGGTGAATATAATCAATACTGAAAAGCTTTATGAAGCCTGGCTGGTGTGCCTCAGTGGTTGACAATCAGCCTGTGAACCAGGAGTCATGATTCAATTCCCATTAGGCGGCATGCAGGAGGCAGCCAATCAATGAGTCTCTCTCATCATTGATGTTTCTGTCTCTTCCCTCTCCATTCCTCTCTCTGAAATAAGTAAAAACATTTTTTTAGAAACCTTCATTTTAGTTATATCTTTTTATTATGTCTAACAACTTCATGAGATTTTAAAACCAATTATTACCTAAGGTATTTTCTTGGCAAATTTTGTAACAGGGATAACATGAGCTTGACAGCTTTTAGGGGGCTGGAGAAAAGGGGAGGGGGGGAGGGCAGAAGGAGATATCAGACCCTGCAGCTGTTTCCAAGACTGCAGCAACTCCTGGTCCTCCAGCTTTAGTGTGAAAGTACCTTTCTTTTTTTTTCCTTTACAAAGTGGGCTGCCACTTTTGCACCCTGCTTGAGGACTCTTCTGCAGCTCCAGTCCTTCTAGGAGAAAGATTTAGGGGATTAGAAAGTTTATTCCCATCTTTAAACAAATTAAACAACAGAGACACAAAATAACAATCAACAGAGACACTTAGGTACAGTATTTACAGGTGCTCACAACCCACAGGCAAGAGCTTTACACCGTGCTTCTTACCTATCCAGCCACAGAAACCTCAGAATGCCCTGCGTTTAAAAACAAAAACAAAAACACTGAAGCAAAGCAGTGTCTCTCATCCCGGAGCCGATCAGGCTATGGGCTTGGGGACTAGGCAAGGACCGATGGAGGTCTCTTGCCACCCAGAGCTGATGAGGCTTGTCCAGACCAGAGGCAGTAAATGCCTCACATACCATACACAGTAAATGCACCCAGTGCCTTACAAAGAAGCTCAGACAAGAGGCAGCAAATGCTTTTCGTGTCATACAAAAACACTGGATTCAACTTAGGTCTTAGGGGAGATGGCAAGGATTGCTGAGGCTGCGACTGGGACTCAAGACAAGAAAATTCCTGGCAGTGCTGCAAATAAGAGTCCAGCCTCAGCCCCAGGAACTCCTGGTCCAGGCAGCAAGTGGGATCCCTGGTATTCACCCCAAAGGAGTCCTCCTCTTGTGATGTCACCAAAAGATGAAACCTTTGTTTTTAAATGAGAAAACAAATAAATTACTTAGAAATAATGTTAAGCAATGGAAAAGACATCATAGAGAAATAGTTTCAAGAGAGACAAATCAGTATTCCATTTATATTTTTAGGCTGTCTGGTTTTGTCAGATTCCTTAGAAATTCTAGTATCAAAGAACTAGGATTAGGGATTCTAGTTTGCACTGATGAATCTTGTCTGTCCTCAAGTCTAGGTGGGAAGACATTTAAATAGTACACATGGGCACCCATAGAAGATAGTGATTCAGTGGAAACTTGGACCAGGGTAGGCAATGCAAGGGATTGTTGATAGTGCTAGCACTGTTAGGTCACCCTCTTTCTAACTTAAAAAATGAAAGAAATACATACGGTTTTTTTGAAAATTTAATGAGATATGTATGCACACTAGTGCCAGACACATGATAAGTGCTCAACAGATTTTAGCCATTATTATTTCTAATTGAAATTCATGGGGAATAGGAAAAGGAGACATTGTCAGGGTCAGAAGAAATCAGGGAGGCCTTCCTGAACATGTGAAGCTTGAACAGAATCTTAAAGCACCAGTAGAGAAGAGATGAAGGATTCCAGAAAAACAGCTTGAGCAAAAGTGCTACAAACAAATGTGTAGTACAAGTCAAGAAGATTGAAGAGGCCTGTCTGACACAAGTGAGGGGCGTGTTTATATTTTAGGAAAGGCTAGAAATAGCAGGACCTGATGATTGGGGGGTGTTTGAACTTGATGTGTTACGGCTGGCAGAGAGCTGGTCTGATGGCATTAGTGAACCAGACATAGGTGGTGAGTGCCTAGACCATGATAGGGACGGTGAAATTGTAAAAAGGGTAGGTTTGTTTCTGAAAAAGCAATGATTGGATTTGGTGACTATTAACACTTTGTAATCGGGCATTTTCCCACCAAATCTCGTGCTTCACTATGTGGTAGTGTTCGAAACACTTTCCTTTGTGCAGGGGCACATTACAAAACTTGCACATGTACCGCATTTCACTTTGTAGTTTTTGAGCAGCACACACATGACAACAACGTAAAACATGTTTATTTTTGCCAGTTCCAACTAGAGGTTCCAATGTATGTTTCCTCATGTCCATTGACAGTCTCCCTGGTGGATCCGATTTTACTCGTGTCCCGCAAAAAAATGTGTTAAATACTAGGGGCCCGGTGCACAAAAATTTGTGCACTTGGGGTGTCCCTCAGCCCGGCCTGTGCCCTCTCGCAGTCTGGGACCCCTCAGGGGATGTCCACCTGCTGGCGTGCCTGGCAAGCCTGAGTGAGGGGCTAATGGCTTTTTGCAGGCTGGCCAAGCCCCCCAGTGTGGACCCTCACCCCATTGGGGTGTGGCCAGCCTGGGTGAGGAGTTGAGGGGCGTTTTCAGGCTGCCCACAGTCCCTTCAGGGTTCAGGTCCCTACTGGGGTGCCTGGGCAGCCTGGGTGCAGGGCTGAGGACCATTTTCAGGCTTTCAGGCTGCCCACAGCTCCCATTGACCCAACGTCCCAGCAAGGCTGGCTGGAAGCAGGTTTCTGGAGTTTATTTATTTTCTATAATTGAAACTGTTGCTTTAAGCCAAGGCCTCAGCAGTTAATGAAGCCTCCTGTTGGCTTCAGCTCCGTGGCTTCTATAATTGCAACTATGTTGCCATGAGCAGAGAGAGGCCCAGCCGGCCTAGGCAGACAGTTTACTCCTGGTGCAACAGAAGCCTCCTGTTTACTCTAGCTCCATGACTGCCGGCCACTCTGATTGGCTGGTGGGCATGGCTTAGGCGTCCCGTAGAAGCAGTCAATTTCAATATTACTCTTTTATTAGAAAAGAAGATGGAGAAAGATGCACGAAAGGTGGCCATTTTTGAACTGGCTCTCTTTCAGGGTCTCCATTGTGTTGGCTGGGGACCTAGGAATCTGCTGGGGTTTTGTGTGTTTGTGTGTGTGTGTGTTTAATATATTTTTTATTTCAGAGCAGAAGGGAGAGGGAGAGTGAGATAGAAACATCAGTGATGAGAGAGAATCATTGATTGGCTGCCTCTTGCACACCCTCTACTGGGGATCGAGCCTATAACCCAGGCCTGTGCCCCTGACCTGAATTGAACCCGGGACCCTTCAGTCCACAGGCTGGCATTCTATCCACTGAGCCAAACCATCCAAGGCATCTGTTGGTTTTAGGATCACTTGTGGGTTGAGGAGGGAGCAGTACATTTTGTTGTTGTTTGTGTTTATTATTTAGCAAACTATAAGTAGCTTCTAGGGAACCTTTAAACTTTTCTTCCCTGGACTTAAAGGGATAGGAAATGACCCTATTGATGGGAGCCTGAGAATGCCAGGAAAGCCATGTCTGTCTCTTACCAAGATAGGCCTGGTGTTACAGAGAAGGCTTCTTCCCATTCCCCATATCCCAGGCCCACCGCTTACTTAGGTTGTGTAATCTTGGATAAATTCTCTAATTCTTCTGTGCCACAGTTTCCTTATCTATAAAACTAGGGGCCTGATGCACAAAAATTTGTGCACTGGGTGGGTGGGGGGGGTCCCTCAGCCCGGCCTGTGCCCTCTCGCAGTCTGGGACCCCTCTGGGGATGTCCACCTGCTGATGTGCCTGGCCAGCCTGGGTGAGGGGCCAATGTCTGTTTGCAGGCTAGCCAAGCTCCCCAGTGGAGACCCTCACCCCAGGGGGTGTGGCAAGCCTGGGTGAGGGTCTGAGGGCAGTTTTCAGGCTGGCCACAGCTCCCACTGACCCTCCGGGCCATCAGCCTGGGAAGAGATAGGGTGGCCACCCCACACCCCATGGCCTCCCAGGAGGGGGCCTTGGGGTCGGCTGGCTGGTCTCGCCCTCCAAGGCTTCCGCCTGGGAAGGCATCGGCCGGCTCAGGGCGCCGGATTCCTTCCCAGGACGGAGGCTCCCAAGATGGCGGAGGCCGAAGCGCAGGAGAAGCCGCACACCGGGACTGCGGCCTCCGCCATCTTGGCTAGGTTAATTTGCATACAGCCACTCTGATTGGCTGGTGGACATGTCTTAAGCGTCCCGAAGAAACAGTTAATTTTAATATTTCGCTTTTATTAGTTAGGATGAGGTCTTAATAGTACCTCAGTCATAGTGAATATGGGATTTAAGTGAGTGACTATACACAAAGCAACTAGAACAATGACTAGTAAATAAACAAGCACTAAGTGTTCACTATAATGTTATCACCACTCTCTCTTTTTAAATAAAAAACCTGAAAAAAGTCCAGAGTAGCTGTCTCACCCAGAACTAGATTGGTTTTATAAATGGATACCTGCTTATCTTAATGTTATATACAAAGAGATGAGTGACTGGGTTGCTTTCAGAATTTCTGCTCCTGTGTTTAGTCCCTTAGTCTTTACTGTTTCCTGTCTTCCTGTGCAGGTGATTTTTTATGATAGCGACTGGAACCCCACTGTGGACCAGCAGGCCATGGACAGAGCCCACCGCTTGGGGCAGACAAAGCAGGTTACCGTGTACCGGCTCATCTGTAAAGGCACCATTGAAGAGCGCATTCTACAGAGAGCTAAGGAGAAGAGTGAGGTAAGCATGAGGCAGAGGAAGAACTACATGGTGAAGAAAATACAAAGTCCCCCTCTCCCCCATTGACTAGACTAAGACTTTATCTTGCCTTTTGTTGATCTGAAGGAGCTAAATTTTTCCTGGATGGAAAATAAAATCAGGAGGGGGGCGGGAAAGAAGAAAGAAAAAAATCAGGTCCTATTACAATACTAATCTCTTACTGCCCTGGCTGTTTCTCACTTCTTTTCTACCAGAACGAAGTTTATCACCTAGATCTAGCTATTGGTCATGTGGAGAGGACACCAATCATGGCCCTCATGTTGGTCATGCTTTCACAACCTCCCACCCTGGGACTCTCAGTCTGATCAGGTTCTGAATAGTAGGCCAGATTTGTTAATTTCCAAAGAAATTGTCCTTTCTCTTAGAAAGGAATGAATAATCTAGATGAGCCAGTCAGTGGAATGGAAAATAAAACAGGGACTCCGGGGCCTCCCTGGTAGAAGCAGAGACATGTTTCTTTCTTTTGGAGGTTTGCTGTTACGGAATAGATGCCTGGGTGTGACATTTTGATCTTCTCTGTGTAGATTCAGCGGATGGTGATTTCTGGTGGGAACTTCAAACCAGATACCTTGAAACCAAAAGAGGTGGTTAGTCTTCTTCTAGACGATGAAGAATTGGAAAAGAAACGTATGTACTCTAAACCTCTTATTAATGTTCTCTCCTCCCTACAAAAGATGTTTTGAGAACAATGAGTTTCAGACTCACCTTGTGAGCCTCTGAGAACTTACGTAGCATCACATGATGAAGCTCCTTTCTTATGTGCTTACGTTTGCCTCCACCTTCTAAAAATCTTTTGGGATTCAAAACCACACTTGACCTGTGCAATGCAGAGATAATGAACAACTGGAAAAAAAAAGAGAAAAAAAGAGGAAAGGCCCATCATAATTAAAGTGAATCATGATTTGAACCAAAAACTGTTAAGAATCTAAGAACTGCCCTAGCCAGTTTGGCTCAGTGGATAGAGCGTTGGCCCGCAGATTGAATGGTTCTGGGTTGGATTCCGGTCAAGGGCACATGCCCAGGTTGCGGGCTCGATCCCCAGTTGATTCTCTCTCATCATTGATGTTTCCATCTATCTCTCTTTTCCTCTCCTTCCTCTCTGAAATCAATAAAAATAAATAAATTTGTAAAAGAATCCAAAAACTCTGTTCCTTCTCAAAGGTAGAAAACCACCAGTTATCTGACTTGGACAGATAGAAGTCATGCTTTGGAATATAAATATCAAAGGTTGTGGTCACTTTATTTCTATTTTTCTCTTTTTAAGATTTTTAAAATTGATTTTTAGAGAGAGAGGAAAGGAGAGAAATATGGATCTGAAAGGGCAACATTGGCTGCCTCCTGCATGCCCCCCTCCCAGGGATCAAGCCTGCAACCTGGGCATGTGCCCTGACTGGGAATTGAACCAACAATTCCTCAGTGCACAGATGATGCCCAACCAACTAAGCCAGACCAGCCAGGGCAGGATACGGTCACTTTAATTTCAAAATGAGAATTATGATTGCTCCAGATACTTCATGAGATTTTGATTTTCTTGGTAGTACGATTGCGGCAAGAAGAGAAACGGCAGCAGGAAGAAACCAACCGAGTCAAAGAGCGCAAGCGCAAGCGGGAAAAGTATGCAGAGAAGGTATCTCAGGTTTGGGGTGGCTGACGAGGCCCGGTGGAGGGCAGGCAGTACCTATAGAAAAAGCGTCGGAGTACGTGGCTTGCCCTCTTGGTTACTGGTTAGTTATACAGCTCCAGCTGTGTGTTCTATTCTTACTGATACTGAGAGGTCATTAGATCCAATCCTTCTTCCATGATTCTGCTAGTGTACATTCATTCAGTGTCCTCTACCCTGGAAAAATAAATTTCTGGCTAGCTTAGTCTGTACATCTCTTTTTCTACAATTTATGCAAAGGATTTGAGCTGTTTCTTTGTCTCCCTTATTTCAGGAGTGAGCCCATTAGTTTTGTTTAATTTGTTATATGTCCAAGGACTGTTGGTTTGGAACTACTTTACTACCTTCTAGTAAGGTATTTTTTGGGTGGGTTTAGCTTACCTTTGGGTTGTGCTGCCCTTCTTATCTTCCCCAGCCCTGGTTTGCCCCCACCCTTGAACAAGTTAGCCACCTGAGCTTCAGGCATCTCTGTAGCTTTGGGCCCTCAAGACTGACAGTTGCATATGCTTCATTTCCTTGGACTTTTTGGTTTATCTGAAGCATATTGATTGGCCACTTGTTAAAATTGGTTGTTTGAAGTGGAGGTCAGCTTGTTCCCTTTACCCTCACTTGTATTGGACCTCATGTCCCTCAGGGCCATACAGCCTTGATAGTCAGCAGCTTAAGAACCTGTGTATATTAGACCATCATCTTCCAGCAGATACACTAGCTCTTTCTGTTGTAAAGCCCACACCCTAGATTGTACCTCTGCTAAGCAGCACTGTTTTTAGCCTGCAGGATGCCCCCATTACAGTTTGTACCCACTATGGTTATAAACCTGAGAAGTCCCAGAAATGAAGGATCATGTTCCTGCTTAGCCTGGGCTGCCATCTCTACCCAAGTTCCTCGGATTCTCTTGTATGATTCCATCCTCAAATCTCTAACCCATTACTTAATGCTATTTAGAATTAAAATATTGTTAACATTCAGAAATAGTATCAAAGGAGGGAAGATTTACTGGGTTTGCGTCAGATGCCATCCCTACTCTGAGCGTAGAAGTTTCAGATAAAGACCAGTGACAATATGACCTACACAAAGATATACTTTTTTGTTGTAAATCCTCACCCTTGGATATTTTTTTATTGATCAATAATAGAGAGAGTGGAAGGGAGAGGGAGAGACAGAGAGAGAGAAACATTGATGTGAGAGAGACACATGGATTGGTTGCCTTCCGCACGTGTCTCAACCAGGGCCGAGGATCGAGCCTGCAACTGAGGTATGAGCCTTTGATCCAAATTCTCTATCCACTGAGCCAAACCAGCCAAAGATATACCATATTAACCCTAATACAGGTGCAGAAACAAAAGCAGTGAGATGGATGTGAGTCCCAGAATTTTCCAAGCACATTGTGTGATTGATTCCAGGTCCCTAATCTAGACCTGCTAAGTGTAGCTCAGTCACTCACCACTTAAGCTTTTACATGTAAAGTGAGGAAATATAACCAAAAAATAACAAAAAAAGTATTCCTTGTGTATGATAAGAACCTTCATTCTCTTTATACATATTTAAAATGAATGCAGAGTAAAAACAGATGTGCAGAAAATATGCTAATGACATTCGCCCTCCACCTTGTGAGACTTCATCAGTGCAACCCCGGTGAGTGCTGCAGCTCAGACACACACGCCAGAGCTGGGTGCACTTTGCCCCGTGAGGATTAGGCTGGGTGCAGCTTTCACAGTGTGACTATCCTATCTTTCAACTCTGTTGAGATAGAATATATGTGAACCCTTTTCTTTTTTTTTAATATATTGATTTTTTTACAGAGAGGAAGGAAGAGAGTTAGAGAGTTAGAAACATCTATGAGAGAGAAACATCGATCAGCCCCTGCACACCTCCTACTGGGGATGTACCTGCAACCAACTGCATGCCCTTGACCAGAATCGAACCTGGGACCCTTCAGTCTGCAGGCCGATGCTCTATCCACTGAGCCAAACTGGTTAGGGCTACATGAACTCTTTTTTTAAAAGAATGTATTTTTATTGATTTCAGAGATGAAGGGAGAGAGATAGAAACATCAGTGGTGAGAGAGAAACATCGATCGGCTGAGTCTTAAACTGGGGATCGAGCCCACAACCCAGGCATGTGCCCTGACTGGGAATCGAACCATGACCATCTGGTTCATAGGTTGAAACTCAATCACTGAGCACACTGGCCAGGCTACATGAACCCTTATTAAGTCATCCCTTTCCTGCTTCCTTAAGAGTTTTTTTCTTAAAAATACATTAATTGCAAAAAATGAAGCTAGTTTACAAAGTCAATTTTATTCCCTGACTCCACTTTTCTTTTGGTGTATATCCTCATGCTTTGTCCACATGTCTTGTTTTGTGTGTTCCTAGAAAAAAAAAGAAGATGAATTGGATGGGAAGAGGAGAAAGGAAGGTATGAACTTGGTGATCCCATTTGTTCCCTCGGCTGATAACTCCAACCTCTCTGCTGATGGGGACGATTCCTTCATTAGCGTGGACTCAGCTATGCCCAGCCCTTTCAGTGAGGTGAGTCTCCTTTTGGGTGCCTTCATCACAGCAGGGAGACTGTCCTGACCTCATAGTGGTTGCTTCTCCTGAAGTATTCCTGCCTTTTAGAAGGGGGTTGAACATAAAATCCATAAGAAAAAGAGTAAATAAGGACAGGCTGGCTTCTCTGGAGTTAGAAAGCAGGGGACCTAACGCTCAGGAGAAGCCAGGCAGGAGCAGTAAATAGTGGCAAGACTCGAAAAGCACACCCTCACATAGGCACCAAGGCACAGGGAGGAATCGTGATCTCAACCCTTCCTCCTCTAGATCTCCATCAGCAGTGAGCTGCACACTGGCTCCATTCCGCCTGACGAGAGCAGCAGTGACATGCTGGTCATTGTGGATGACCCAGCCTCTTCGGCCCCTCAGTCTCGAGCAACCAACTCTCCCGCTTCCATCACAGGCTCTGTCTCAGACACCGTGAATGGTGAGTAGCACCACATGCAAATTGGACCTGGGCCATTGCCTCAAGGAAAGTGTTGGTTTAGTTGGGGGATGAGGTCCGGATTCCTTCTAGGATAATGGCTTTCTCTACTTCCTTGAAAGAGTAGTAGAATGGAGCAAAAGGAATTTGTAGGGTCGTCCTTTCATTAGCCTGTCAGGGAGAAGGTTAGGGGTCGCAAAATAAGAGCGTCATAAAGATTTCACACTTCCTTGTTTCCTAGTCACCCTAGTCTTTCATATTGCACCCTTATTTCTGCTAGGTCAGTTAGCTTTGCTGGGCCTTTCCTCACTTTGTTCTATGGGGCCCAGGCTTCTGTATCTTGAGAAGCTCTAGGGCTAAGCTTGGGAGTAAAAATCGACCCCAAGGCAGGTGCTTTGGAGTGTGCAGGTGGGTCTCAGGTAGCCAGGCCCCGGGGTCCACTTCGTCGTGATCTCATTAGAGAAGAGGGTTGGGAGTAATGGAACTGCTCTTGAGGAGTCGGCCTGCTTAGCTGCTTAGAATTCTTACTAACTCTGTGTGACTTGGTGGCCCAGCCATTAAATGAGGACATAGACTCCCTTGAGGTCCTGAAATGAACACCCTTAGAGCCAGCCCTCCCTGCCAGGGAAGATTCTGTTAACGTATGAAGAGATTGACATTTTTCCTCTTGGCCCATTTGTTTCCACAGGAATTTCCATCCAAGAAATGCCAACCGCAGGACGTGGTCACTCAGCCCGAAGCCGAGGCCGCCCCAAAGGTTCAGGAAGCACAGCCAAAGGAGCAGCAAAAGGCCGGAGCAGAAAATCCACCGCGGGCAGTGCAGCGGCCATGGCGGGGGCCAAAGCCGGGGCTGCAGCAGCGTCCGCGGCCGCCTTCGCTGCATACGGGTACAACGTGTCTAAAGGTACAGACGCCTGGGAGCTGGGAGGGCCCCCTTCAGGGCAGGGACAGGCAGGACACCCCAGTTCAGGAAGCTCCTTCCCAAAGCCCATATCGGGCTCTGCTTCTGCGTTGAGCAGTCCTGACTCTCCTCTTGTCCTGGGACTAGTACAGGGCCGCCTTTGAGGTGGAAGTAGCTGTGAAAAGAGCTGAATTTCTGGACTGTCTGCTTTAAACAGTCAGAATTGTTTCTGCTTTGAGAACAGATGTTTTTCCCAGGCCCTGTGTGCAGGCTAGCATAGTTAACATTTACCCAGCAATGTGGTCCGTCGCCTTAGGTATCAAGCACTTGCTCTGTGCGTAGGATATAACACATGGACCCTGCTCTTGGGTATATAATAGAAGTAGGAGGGGAAAGCTGTACGTGGAATATGTTTAACAGCAGTACAAGGCAGTATGTGTTCACTGAGTGAAAAGAGAAAGGCCTTAATTGTGGTTGTAGATCTAAAGGAGGAACCACAGAACTGATGACAAAGTAGCCAGACTATAATTCAGAAAGGAGGAGGGTGAGAAGGATTTGGACTGGCGATGAAGTTGGCAATGACCAAGGAGAGCATTTTGGGGTTACCGAGCAGGTCAGTCAGGCTGCTTTGAAAAAGAGCAGTGGGAGTCAAGGTCGGCAAGACATGGCAAGAGCTTACCAAGGATTTAACAATGGGCTCTGGAAATTCTGAGAAAGGAGGTGGCAGTTGTGACCATGACAAATGGGGGGGCAGCTGTGGAAATGGAATGTAGGACATCTGAGTTGGTGGGAGGGGAGCGCCTGTTTACAGGCCTCTCTGCCCATTTAAAACATGTCTCAGTATTCGGCTCATAGGATGCTTGGAGCAGGTAAGGGCTTTGTTGAGTAGAGTGCTCAGTAAGTGCTAGTTCACCTCCCCTTCCTCCTCCTGTAGGGATGCAGCTTTCACTTATTTGTTCATTGAACAAACGTAAAGATAATAGCCTAGGCCAGTGTTTCTTAACCCTCACCACATCTTTGGAAAACAACAATCTTGCCAGCAGTCAAGGCTGCTGTGGCAGAGTCTCCCTCATCAGACTCTCCTGGAGCCTTGACCTGAAGGAGGCAGGAGGGACAAAGGAGGCAGCAAGGGCTAGAGTGTCACAGAAAAATCAACAGTGCTTGCCTTGGCCAGGTAGCTCAGTTGGTTAGAGCACCGATTGGCAACCACTGAGTTAGAGCATCTTCCTGATGTGCGAAGGTTGTGGGTTTAATCCCCAGTCAGGGCACACACAAGAATCAACCAGTGGCCCTGGCCGGGAAGCTCAGTTGATGGGAGTGCCATCCCGTCCACCAAAAGGTGGCAGGTTTGATTCCCTGTCAAGGCACATACCCAGGTTGTGGGTTCGATCCTTGGTTGGAATGTGTGCGGGAGGCAATCGATCAATGTTTCTCCTTCTATCTTCTCTCTAAAAATTAATAAAAAATTGTAAAAGTCAACTGATAAATGCATAAATAAGTGGAACAAAGTCCTCCTTTCTTCTCTCTCTCTCCCCCTTTCTTCCTCTCTCTTTCTCTCTTAAAAAAAAAAAATGGTGCCTAGAAAGTTACAGCTCATCCTTCACCCTTGGCTTTCCCACATGGTGTAATGTGTGCTCTGTCCTTAAGCACCACGGTGATACCTTACTCCCTGCTGACGAGGTTATGTAGGCAGGGCTGGGTAAGTGTCATATTTCTGTTTAAAAAGTACATCCCTCTTACTGAAAAACAAAACAGTTGACAGGAAGAGCAAGCAAATGTGCTGAGAAGAGATTGCCAGGAGGGGTTCCCCACGACCTCTGCTCCAGTAAGCAAGGTCATGCCTAAGGCGTCTCAGATAGGTCTGGTGCTCACACTCTTGTCTCCTCCTCCGTCTCCACAGGAATCTCTGCCAGCAGTCCTCTGCAGACATCTATGGTTCGGCCTGCTGGCCTTGCTGACTTTGGACCTTCAAGCGCCTCTTCTCCCTTGAGTTCCCCTTTGAGCAAAGGAAATAATGTTCCTGGGACTCCCAAGAGCCTCCACTTGACCAGCAGCCTAGCCCCAGACTCCCTGGTCCGGAAGCAGGGCAAAGGCACCAACCCGTCTGGAGGACGGTAACCACCTAGGCCTCCAGCTTCCTTCAGCCAAACCACATGCTAGAGGTCTAGCCTGCAAATGGTCGTTGTTTGGCTTGCCCAGTGCAGCGTCTTACATCCCAGGTCAGAGGGCAGAGGTGACCAGATGCAGCAAGATGGCAGGTGGTTAGTGGAGCACTTTTATCACCTGTGGCTCAAGAAGTGTGCTCTGGGGTTGCCTATAGGAAAAAGGCCAAGGACGGGGATCAGCCCCGCAGCATCTCAGATGAACGTCTTAAACCTCATACGGGGAAGGGCCTGACGGAGCCCCTGCAGGTGCTCAGGCACACTGTCTCCGTTCCCACTCCGCTCTTCAGCTCTGGTCCTGTCCCTTGCAAAGGCTTCACGAGTGTGGCGAAGAGCCTTCTGTGGTGGAAACTTCTTTTAGAGCCGGGATTTCCTATCGGACTAGGAAGGGAGGAAATCATGTATCTGGCATGCCCAGTCTTTGGGTAGCTGCCCAGGTCTCTGAACCCCATTTGTCAGAGTGTCACCGTTGGAGAGCAGTGAGTGCAAAAGGCAGTAAGTGGCTTGTGCGGGTGACAGAAGCTAGAGGAAGCAGGCCTGGAGGCAGTTGTTTTCCTAGCATTTCCTCCCCGTCCTGCATGGTTCACACCAGGGAACCTTCAGGTCCCACCAGCAACAGTAGCGGCAGCTCCCACCTTGGGACTCCCAGAAGCCAGTAAAGAGACCAGGAGCCACCTCAATCAGCAGGACAGCCTCACACCCTCTTACAGACTCCCTTTACCCTTCTGAATGCACAGTCTCCCCACCCTTGCCCTTCAGCCCCCTGCTTGGCTGTATGCACTGTCTGTATTGCACTGAGAAAGGAAGGGACAGCAGGAGTGAGGAGGAGAGGATGGAGAGGGGGCAAGCTCAGCACCCACCCTCCCAGCCCCGCCCCACAGCCTGAGCTTGCTTCCCTCCAAGAGAGGCTAAGGAAGGTGTCTGCATGGGAGGTGTTTCTGCCTGCCCGGCCTGATGTTCCTGGTGGAGCAGGTGCTTCCAGGCGAGCCAGCCTCTAATTTGCACACATGAAAATCGCGGAATTGAATTTAGATAGATTAATTTTTAAAACTTTTTTTTGGAGTAGGGGTGGTAGGGGAATCATTTAATTTAAATCATTAAGATTTCCCTGCCCAAACCCAGACTCCTATGTACAGATATGCTATTTAGAGGGAATCAGAAAAATGCCAAGCCTTTTTTCTCTTTGAATGTGCTGTCTATTTTTATAACTGAACTTGTACATATGTATAAAGAGAGACACATCTTTCTTTTACTAACTGGAGAAAAAAATCTTAAATAAAATGGAGTGAGATAATTTTATGTAAATTGGAGTGTCTGTGGTCTTTGCAGCTGCCTCTCCTTGGGGGTATTTGGGTTTTTGGTGGGGGTGTATGGCAGGATAAAGGGGAGACAGCCCCAACATCACGCCTATGGTCGGGGGGACAGGGATGTTTCTGTGACGTTTCTTTGATGGTACCCTTGATGGGATTTGTGAGTTTGGCTGGTGTGCCGAGGCCAAGGCCCTTGGGGGGTGGTCTGGTTACGACTAGGACCTGGACTGCAGGGCTTACCAGTAGGTGTGGGCGGCTTGGCTAGTCCCCCATCAGGTAGTTACATTGTGGTAACTCTGACGAGATCTTTCTCCCAACCACAGCGACAGAATATCCTCTACAGAACATCCTGCAGTGTGTAGTGCAGGGTGGGCAAAAGTAGGCGTGTAGTTGTTTGTATGAAAAACAATACAAAAACAAATACCATACAAATAATACAAGAATAAACTGTTATGTATACTCACAACTGTAATCCTAATTTTGCCTACCCTGTATATAAAATCTCCGTCTAATAGCAACTTCTTGGTCCCAGTTTCTAAAACTGCGATATGGCCTGGCCAGTGTGGCTCAGTGGTTGAGCATTGACCTATAAACTGGGAGGTTACAGTAGGGGGTGAGCAGGACACAGTTGATCAATGATTCTCTCATCGTTGATGTTTCTCTCTCTCCCTCTCCCTTCCCCTCTCTGAAATAAGAACATATTTTAAAAAAACAAACAGTAATATGTATACAAATACATGTCTATAAACCCCAGAAAGCAGCCCATTTGAAGTCTTAGTACACGCTGTGGATCCGTAAGTCCTCTAACATCCTCAATAGGTTCTTGGAAACTGAAACTTTAAGCAAAATGAATATAAGAAAACGGATTTACCATAGGCTAAGTGATATAAATAAGAATTAAGTCCCTGTAGCATATTTGTGGTCATAAAACCACCAAATTTCTAAATAAAGTCCCAAAATATTTCTAATATTAAACATTGGAATAAATATGAGCTATACATAAATTTAATAAAGATTACTAAAAACAAGATAATTATTTTCCAAACAGCTTACTCCAGTTCAGGGTCTTTGGTGCTGGAGCCTGTTCCAGCAGCTCAGAGTGCAAGGAAGACCCAACTCTGGACAGAGTGCCCTTCCATCACAGGATGTACCAGCCCCCGACACACACATCTTTGGGATGTGGAGGAAACCAGAGTACCCCGAGAAGCCCATGCAAACTACACAAACAGTGGCCCCACCGGCAATCTTTATTTCCTCCTCAACTTTATAATGAAACGTCTATGCTATATGCTATAAAACATGCGACAGGAACTCAGTATTCTCAAGGTTAGCTGTGATTGTAAGACTCATGAAAGAAAACAGTGAAATAGGTTACGGGGAATTCCAAAGGCATCGAGGCTTTGAAAACAGCTCTCTGATCAGTTGGAAAAAGAGTGAGTTCCCAGCCTGGACTGGCAGTCAGTGTTTCTCCGAACTAAAACACTAGCATGCTCTTGCATCACCTTCGAGCAGGGCTCACACTGTTCCCACGTTTGTTGGCGTTTGTTGGCCGTGTGGCCTCCCGAGCTTTGGCTCACCCTGCACACCGGGATGGGTGGGCTGGCTCTTGGGCAGCTGCTGCTCACCCAGTCACAAGGTCCAGCCTTCTCATTTTGTTGATCTCAAGTAGCACTGTCAGGTACACTGGGTCTTGTTCTTGCTGGCAAACTTGACCAAGGCCTCACACAGAACAAACCAGTGTCAGTTTCCAACTAACCTTGTCCTGTTGTCATCACCACGTGGCTTCTAGTCAACAAGCCCACTAGGATGGGTTCTCTCCAATGACAACTCAGCAAGGTCCCTGACAATCCTGCCAGAGCCTTGCCAAGGCCACACGGCTGCCTCTGTGGATCTGGCAGCTCTGAGAGCCCTTCCCGGCTTTGCCCAGACGTGATAGGCTAGTGCTCTCCAGAAAAGCATGTTAAGTTTGGGATCAGAGCGTTCCTTTCTCCTCTGACCCCAAACATAGGACCATACTCCCCTTTCAGCCATTTTCAATTCAATCCCTGAGGAAATAGCCAACAGCCTTAATATGCCTTCTCATCTGTTCCTCCCTTACCTGAGGGTAGGTAGAGGGATGGAACTTGAATCTTAAAAATTAAGGTTTCAAACTCTAACAATTTCCAGTCCCGAAGTTGTGATTCATGCCCAGTCTACTCCACTTTCTGAAGACTTGTCCATCTCCCATGTGAGAGCTAGTTTACTTTATGAATCTAGGGAGCTGGTCCCTTAACATACAAAAAAGCTGAGAGGGCTCCCACCCAGCTACAAGAAGACATGTCCTAGAGTGCAGGTGTGGGCTACATCACAGTGAGGGCTGACCCTTCAGCCACAGGGTCACCTTGTCACGGGAGCCAGCTCCAGGAGTCCTAGGTCAGTGAACTTGAAGATTGTGGATCTGTCAGAGCAGTCCTGGAAATGCAGGGCCTGCACTAGGCTTACTATCAATTCCTGTGCCTAGAGCTTTGTTGAAGCATTCAGGACTCTGGAGACCCACCTGGGACTTGTGTGAGTCTCTCTGGTCCTGAGGGTTGGGCTGGGCAAGGAGCAATGAGCTGGGTTTTCCTGTGCAGCCTTGCCCTGGTGTCTGCCAGCCTCTTCCATCCAGAAAGCCTCACTCACGGCTTTCAGATGTAGCCCATACACTCTCGCTTTGGTCCTGTCCAGCATATCAAAAGTGCCATTAGAAACATGGCACTTAGCTCCCCGAGGTCCTGGCTGGTGTGGCTCAGTTGGTTGAGCATCGTCCCATACACCAAGAGGTTGCCAGTTCACTTCAGGTCAGAGAACATGCCCAGGCTCCATCTCCAGTAAGGGGCAGGCAGGAGGCAGGTGATGGGTGTTTCTCTCATATCCATGTTTCTTGCTAAAATCAATAAAAACATCTACACTAATAAAAGAGAAACATGCAAATTGGTGTCACTTCGCTACACCTACCAGCCAATCAGAGCGCCTATACAAATCAACCCAACAAAGATGGCGGTTAATTTGCATATGCAGGCACAGAGTGAAGACTGAAGGCTCCGGCCAGAGTGAAGACTGAAGACTGAAGAGACTTGTCTTCTCCTCAGCAGCTGGACCAAAGGCCCGGGTCCCAGGTGCTGGAGGAAAACCGGTGCCAGCAGCCAGGGGAAGGAAGGCCTATTGCACGAATCTTTGTGCAACGGGCTTCTAGTATTTTTATAAAATACCAAACTGAAGCCCTACTTCGTTTGGCTCAGTGGATACAGCATAGGCCTGGGGACTGAAGGGTCTCGGTTTTTCCAGTCAAGGGCATGTACCTTGGTTGCAGGTTTGATCCCCGGCCCTGGTTGGGATGTGTGCAGAAGACAACCAATTAATGTGTCTCTCTCACATTGATGTTTCTATCTCTCCCCCTCCTTTCCACTCTCTAAAAATCAATGGGAAAATATCCTCAGGTGAGGATTAACAAACATAAATACATACATAAATAAAATAAAATGCCAAACTGAGGAGCTTGGGCAAGATGAGTGGGTTTTAGCTGGCCTCTGGCATATCAGAGATCCTCAAATGTGCCCAAGGGTTCTCGTG
This sequence comes from Murina feae, assembly GCA_004026665.1. NCBI lineage: Eukaryota > Metazoa > Chordata > Mammalia > Chiroptera > Vespertilionidae > Murina > Murina feae. The sequence goes on along the minus strand of PVJC01013486.1, from coordinate 7,968 downwards.
AGTGATGAGCTAAGGGACCAGCAGCCTCCCAAATGGAATAGAACATCTCTGCTTTCTCCTACTGCAGGTAAAGATTTTGGGTGGAGTTTAGCTGTAAGACAGAGAAAAAGAAACCTCTAAATCATTCCTTAAAGCAATGCTCCCCAAACTTTTATATGCATATGAATCACTTTGGAATCTTCTTAAAATGCAGATTCAGTTTGGGAAGATCTAGGATGAGATCTGAGACTGAATTTCCAGCACATCTCAAGGGATGGCCTTGCTGCTAGTGCTTGGGCCATACCTGGAATTCCAAGGCTTTAGGGTACCCTCCAGCCCTGCCAGTCAAGATAAACTGACCTCTGCCCCACCCCAGCCAGGCAGCCCTGTGCGGGAAATACAGCTTTATTTTTCCTGTTTTTCATCGTAATCCACCGAATGACAGAAAATGAAATCTTAGCATCTCCAGGAAAATTCAGTCCCACAAGTGTTTTCTCAGGGTTTGTTTGTTTGTTTGGGTTTTTTTGTTTAACTGTTAATTCATAGAACATATATCATGAGTTTGACTCAAACACATAAAATTTCAAAAAAAAAAAAAACTGTCAATCCATGATTTTCTCCATCACCTTTCTCCCCTGGGTAGCACTTCTGTTAGACATAAGGTATAGGAAAGGGTTTCTTATCTGCTGTCTCTCTGTCCTGTGTGGCCTCCACCAAGAAGTAGCCTCTGTAATTGCCGGCATTCCCTGGAGGGTCTGTGATCCCTGGATTCACTGTTTTCTGCTGCTCATCTTCTCATCATGGCCACCAGACTCCTCAGGGTCAGTCTTTCTGCGTGAATTCCTGAGCCCTTTTCGAGACATGAAGAAACCTGGCTGCTCTCCATGCTTCTCTGAAGTTGCTGGAGTGTGTGAGGCGGTGCAATTTGGGAGGCAGCCGTGGTCAGTGCCCAGTTGAGCCATCTTCATGATGCTCCTTCAAACCACTGAAATGTGGAGGTCAGAGTCCCTTCTAGAGAAAGCAGGGCCGCTGGCTGTCTTGAAATCTTGAGCCCAGGCACTTGCTCTCTGATAGTAAATGGCGCTAAGCAAGGCACCTGCCCCGGGGAGAGGCCCCCACATGAGGCTCCTGAGGACTCTGGATGCAGGAGCTTGGGCTCTTTCAGTCCTTATGGGAATGACCTACCCATTTGCACCCAGGAAATGTCTGGGCAAAGAGTGCCAGGGCTGGGCTATGGAGATGCTAATCCCAGGTGGCAGCCTCAGGGCTGGGTGATAGAGGAAGTAGAAGGAAAGGGAGAAGGAGGGAAGACATGCCTGAGGCCCACTTCCTGGGTGTCAAGGGCCATGAGGAAGCTGGGTGCCTCCCTTATCACCAGGCCCCTGGCCTCTTCCTATGACCTCACTTTATTTTGGTTTTCTGATTCAAGACACGTGGGTTGCTTGCCTTCCACACGCACGTCAACTAGGGCCAGGGATTGAGCCTGCAACCCAGGTACGTGCCCTTGACTGGGTAGAACCCTCGGCCCTTCAGTCCATGGGCCTCAGCTTAACTACTGAGCCAAACTGCTCCATGGCCCTCTGCTCCATGTTGAACTCCTGACTCCCCACTAGCTCCTGACCCAAATGAGCATTTTACTTCTCTATTTACTGATGGGTTTTCTTGCTCATCAAAATAAGGATACGAAGTTAAAGCAGGACTGGACACGGGAAATTACAAAGCTCAAAATGACATCTGTTTCCCACAGTCCCTGGTCAACAGTTCTTGGCACCTTGAGTGAGAGAAACAAAGATCCCTGAGTGAGAGGCTTCCCAACTCCTAATCCTCTACTCGGAGGTAAGAGTTTCTTCCCAATGTGCAGGGGGATGTGCTCCTCGGAGTAGCCTTGCAGGGCCGGTGCCTCTGCCCACCCTCTCGTGGGATCTCATTGTGTTGGGTCCTAAAGCTCAAGAAGAAATAACCTGGCTTCAAGGCTCAGGGGACCTCTGGGTCTCACCGGGACTGGGCTTAGGCTGGCAGCCTGTGAGGGAAAAGGAAGCAGGGACACACAGGGTCAGAGGAGCCAGAGGGGAGTTTTCTAAGCCCCTAGACAGCTCTCTGGGAGGATGCCTCACCCCTCACTGCCACCAGCACCCAACCACAAACTCCACCTGAGTCAGGCCCCACCTGTGCCTATTCCTGCTACCAGAGGAGAGGGAAGGGGCTTCCTTCCCATTTCCCAGGTGAGGGGTCCCGAGTGGCCCCAAGCAGCTCCACCCCTTGCACCTGTGAACCTTGAGAAGGATTATATCTACCAAGAACTCCTCTTGGTTAACTGGACTCAAGTTTGTAACCAGAGTCTATCAGCCATTGCTGACAGAGGCCTGCACTTCAGGGAAAAGCCATACCCTGAGCTTTCAGCCTCCTGCCTCCTGAGTCAACCCTTATCAGGCAGTTCCCAGTTTCCGCTTTCTACCAAGACTTGCCATTCAATCAGAACTGCGCAACTATGTCCTTATTTACGTCTCTACCAGCTACACAGAACTGTTCCATGAGGACCATTCAGAACTGCGCAACTTGGACCAATCAGAACTGTACAAATGTAGATGCCTCATTTCCACTTGGGGATCTGGGCGGGGAAATTCCTCCATAAAAGGCAGCCTTGCCTCTGTCTTGGTGGAGTGCACTTTCAGTTTCCACCTGAGGCTGTGCTTCCTGGGTTTGCAAACTGTTCAGCTGAATAAAGTCTCTCTCCCCACCGCTGTTGTCCATCAGTTTTTATTCATTATATTCCACAGATGAGTGAGATCATGTGATATTTATCTTTCTCTGACTGGCTTATTTCACTTAGCATAATGCTCTCCAGGTCCATCCATGCTGTTGCAAATAGTAAGAGTTCTTTCTTACAGCAGCATAGTATTCCATTGTGTAGATGTACCACAATTTTTTATTCCACTTATCTGTTGATGGGCACTTAGGCTGTTTCCAAATTTTATCTATTGTAAACTGTGCTGCTATGAACATAGGGGTGCATATATCCTTTCTGATTGGTGTTTCTGTTTTCTTGGGATATATTCCTAGAAGTGGGATTACTGGGTCAAATGGGAGTTCCATTTTTAATTTTTTGAGGAAACTCCATACTGTTTTCCACAGTGGCTGCACCAATCTGCATTCCCACCAGCAGTGTATGAGGGTTTCCTTTTCTCCACATCCTTGTTTGTCATTTGTTGATTTGTTGATGATAACCATTCTGACAGGAGTGAGATGGTACATCATTGTTGTTTTGATTTGCATCTCTCAGATGATTAGTGACTTTTAGCATGTTTTCAGATGCCTCTCAGCCTTCTGTATGTCCTCTGTGGAGAAGTGTCTATTTAGGTCCTTTGTCCATTTTTTGATTGGATTGTTTATCTTCCTTTTGTTAAGTTGTATCAGTTCCCTATAAATTTTTGAGATTAAACCCTTATCAGATATAACATTGGCAAATATGTTCTCCCATGCAGTGGGCTTTCTTGTTGTTTTGTTGACGTTTTCTTTTTCTGCCCTAAGAGATATATCAGTAAAGATATTACTATGACATATGTCTGATATTGTGAATGCATTTTTAACTCTTTAAACCATTCTGTATTTTCCAAAACTTCTACTGTGACCATGTGTTATTTTATAGCTAATCTAATAAAAGAGTAATATGCAAATTGACCCTCACTCCATTACACCCACAAGCCACGCCCACCAACCAATCAGGAGCAGTTATGCAAATTAACTCAACTAATATGGTGGCGCCCAGTCCGCCTCAGCCCCGCAACTGAAGAAGCCAGGCAGGGGGTGCCGAGGGGCAGAGCCATCAATCACAGGAACCTAGGAAGGGGCGGAGCCAGCGATCGCAGGGGTTGGGGAGTCTTCAGCCCAGAACTGCAGCCTCAGGCAGAGACCCCCGGCCTAGGAAGGGGCGCAGCCGGCCATCATGGAGGTTGGAGGGTCTTCTGCCCAGGCCTACAGCCTTGGGTAGAGACCACCCCCACCCCGGCCAGGGAATGGGCGGAGCCAGCCATTGCAGGGGTTGGGGTGTCTTCTGCCCAGGCCTGCATCCTAGGCCAGAGGTTACAGGCCTGGGCAGGGGTAGAGCTGGAATTGGAGGGGCAGGAGTGGAGCCAGTGATCGAAGTGAATTACAGAGGAAACACCTTTTCTTACCACTTATTGGCTAAGCTCTCTGTATGCCACTGGTAATATTCTTAGTAACTTGGGTAATAAGAATCCAAGGTCTAGCAGCTAGGACAACCAAATGGCTCATCTCCCTCTGATTGCATCTAGGGTTTTTCCACCACACTCCTAGAGGAAAAAAAAATGAAGGTCCACTGCTGGAGGGCTAAGAAATGTCATATTCTGCCCTAGCCAGTTTGGCTCAGTGCATAATGCCTCAGCCTACTGACTGCAGGGTCTGGGTTCACTTCTGACCAGGGCATGTACCTAGGTTGCAGGCATGTACCTAAGTTGCAGGTTGCAGGGGCCCAGGTCAGGGATCATGCAAGAGGCACCAATGGAAGTGTTCTTCTCACTTTGATGTTTCTTTCTGTCTTTCCCTTCTCTTCCTAGAAATTCTCTAAAAATCAATGGAAACATATCCTCAGGTGAGGATAAAAAAGAAAGAAAGAAATGCCATATCCTATGAAAGGCACATCTTGAAAATGCCTAAAGAAAGTTGTCATTTTTTCATGGTGAAGGGACTGGAGTCCATGTTAATGAAAACACCTTGGTGGCTGCGGTGACTGGCAGTGAGTGTAGCAGTGGAGTAATGGGGCTGGTGGCTTCCCCTGATTAGCCTGGTCGCCTCCCACAAAGGGAGGCCAGACTGCAGCTTAAGCCTAAGCCGTCAGTAGGACATCCCCTGAGGGCTCCCAATATGTGAGAGGGGGCAGGCTGGGCTGAGGAACCCCCCCCCCATGCACGAATTTCGTTCACCGGGCCCCTAGTATAGTTATAATATGCACTATTCACAAAGAAGCATATATTTTTAAGGAGAATTGAGAAAAAACTCAAAATCAAAGAAGAAAGTAAGATTTTCCCACAATCAAAGCTTTCTTACAGTGTGTCTCCCTATTTCAATTCAGTTCACCTGATAAAATGATAACAAGTTAACACCCCCCTCACCTTAATGGTTTTATTTTCAGTGCTTTTTCAAAAATTAAATTATTAGGGTGACATTGGTCCACATGAACATACAGGTTAATGTGGGTCTCTATGTTACAAGATCTATATGTTATACCATGTGCCCACCACCCAAAGTCAAATCTTCTCCCGTCACCACATATTAGGACCCCCTCTCCCCGCCCCCTCACCTTAATGTTTTCCTGGGGGCTTTAGAGAAGTTGTACTTCAGGCAAAGGCATGGGCTGGAATTCCAGACGCCACAGGGAGATATTTTAAGGCAGGTATGTCTCTGATTAGATTCTGAGCATGGCTAGCCCCCTGCTCCAGTTTGCAGGCCAGTGTTCTGGGCACAGGGCCAGTGTCCTGGGCACAGGGCCAGCCACCTTCCCCTCTGGATAGAAAAGGCAGCACCCTGCATGGATGCTGTCTACCTCTGAGAGTCATTTCTAGCACCTCTTTGTGATATAGCTTTTCTTTTTCTTTTTCTTTTTAATCCTCACCTGAGGATATTCTTTTCCATTGATTTTTAGAGAGAAATGAGGGAGAGAGAGAGAAGGAGAAACATCAATGTGAGAAAGACACATCAATTGGTTGCCTCCCACAGGGGCCAGGGATCGAACTTGCAACCCAGGTACATGCTCTTGACTGGGAATCGAACCTGCAACCCTCCAATGTGCAAGTTGATGCTCTAACCACTGAGTCACGCCAGCCAGGTCATATACTTTTTCTTTTGCAGATCTGCATTTTATTTTATTATATACTTGACAAATTTACTTATGAACAAGTAGTACATTTGCAAAGTACAAATCAAAAACATACGAAAGGGCATAAATTTTTTCTCTCCCATCCCATTCCCTGGCCCCCAGTTCTCCACCCTGGGAGGCAAACTGTGTTGACAGTTTCTGGTGATTTCTTCCAGACACATTTCTATGCTTTTTAGGATTCATGATTTTTTTCATACCATGATCTAATTTCGTATGCTTTTTTCCCCCTCTTAACATTATGTAGTAACTAGAGGCCCAATGTACGAAATTCATGCAAGAGTAGGCCTTCCTTCCCCTGGCTGCCGGCACCAGCTTCCCACCAGCACCCAGGACAGGCTTCCCTCACTGAGGGAGGCTCTGCCCACCCATTGCAGTCCGCTGGTCTGTGGTCTGGGCCTCCCTCTGTGGAGCGATCATGGGGCGATGGCCAGCCCCCGACCAATCGCATCACACCCGCCTTGGCTGGCCTGGCACCAATGGGTGTCATAGCGTGGTCCCAGATGGTCATCCGGATGGTTGCCAGGATGGTCGTTCCACTGTTCGGCCATTTGGTCGATTCGCATATTACACTTTTATGATATAGGATGTTAAGTGAGTACTGTAAAGACAGTAAGATGTTTTCCTAACATTAGTAAATGCTCTTCCTAAACATCCCTGAGGACTGCAAACATGCAATCGAAGGGAGATGAGCCATTTGGTTGTCCTAGCTGCTTAACAATTAGTATTTTCCCCCCTGTAAGTCCTCTGACTTTGTCCAAGCAAATCTATCTGCCTGGGTTCAGCCAGGAATTGCATTTGTTTGAGATCCCACTGGTCGTTGGCGCCCTGGGGGCCCAGGGCCCTGGGGTCAGGAGGAGGCCCAGGGCACAACCACAAGAATAAGAGGGTGTTTTGCTGGCCTTCAGGGGCTGGCTGTGTGGTCCCTGCCAGCAGAGGAGATATATTTAGCTGGGTCAGATGCCGCTCACTGTGTCACGACCCAGGAGGACTTGCTGTTGGTAAACAAACCAGAACCAGAATGGCCAGGCTTCAGCCTCCTTCCTCCTCCCTCTCCCAGCTTGCTGGCCGGACAGAGGCTGTGAGCAGCAGAAGAAGCACTGACCACAGAGGAGCCACCTGGGAGGCCCCCGCCCAGGCAGATTTTGAAGCAGCCTCCTCTCACTGCCCCACGTTGGTCTTCTGTCATTGTCGCCCCCTCTTCCCCCCACCCCCAACACACACGAGCTCCCCAGCCTGGCAGAGCCTGGGCAGCCCGGGGGGACTCCCTTCCTCCTCTGCCTCCTGCCCTTTCTCTTACTCCCTCCACCCCAGTCAATCCGACTTGATCTCGGCACTTGGCTCACTGAGACGAGTTCATTCATGTAGTCATTCATCCAAGTCAATCCATTTATCCACGTATTTGTTTAGCAAATATTTTCTCAGGGCCTGGGCTGAGCCAGGCTCTGTGCTGAGTGCCAAGGGCCTGCAGTGGACAGGGGGGTGCTGGGTCCCGCTCCTAGAGCTGGCCCCCTGGTGGGGTTAGAGATACTCGAGGAACGAATTGGTGTTGGTGAAAAACAATAGTGTGGAATAATCATAACCAGCACTCACATCGAGCTTTGAAGTGAACAGTGTTTTTCACCAATAGCACATCTAACCCAAGAGTCTGAGAGGCAGCTCATCTGATCAGTCCTGCTTTAAAGACAAAGAGATTGCAGATCAGAGGCCTCGAATAACCTGACAAAGGACTCACAGGCCACATGGAGCTCCAGCTCTCAAACACAGTCCCTCTGACCCCCGAGCCTGGAAAAGAGGAACCTCTGGCATTGGGTGAGAACTGATTCTTGGTGAAGCTCTTCATTTTACATTTGAGGCCCAGAGAGAGGAGAAGTGCCCAGAGTTTAAAACAGAGACTGGCGAGGGAGAAACAAGATGGCGGCATAGGGTAGACACCGTATATGCAGCTGTGAACAACTATTTCAGAAAAACCACGAGAAGAACACACGGACACCACTCGCACCCACAGGACGGCTGGCTGAGTGAAAATCCTACAACCAGAGAAGAGTCTGAGACTCAGAGCAGCAGCGGAAGCAAAGTACAGAGGTACGGAGGCGCGC
>PVJC01013485.1:0-37921 GCA_004026665.1 Murina feae | reverse complement strand
TGTAGAAGCTCAGGTGTGATGGTGTGGAAGCTCAGGTGTGTGAGATGGTGTAGAAGCTCAGGTGTGTGTGATGGTGTAGAAGCTCAGGTGTGTGTGATGATGTAGAAGCTCAGGTGTGATGGTGTGGAAGCTCAGGTGTGTGTGATGGTGTAGAAGCTCAGGTGTGATGGTGTGGAAGCTCAGGTGTGTGAGATGGTGTAGAAGCTCAGGTGTGTGTGATGGTGTAGAAGCTCAGGTGTGTGTGATGGTGTAGAAGCTCAGGTGTGTGATGGTGTAGAAGCTCAGGTGTGTGTGATGGTGTAGAAGCTCAGGTGTGTGAGATGGTGTAGAGGCTCAGGTGTGTGCAGAGAGGGTGTCAGGCTGTAGGTCTGGGTGTAGAGGGGAGATGGACTGTTGGCGTGGCCCTGGGAAGGCGTGGAAATCAATTCGGTGACGTGGAAACGTGGGCTGCGCCTGATGGTGTGTCTGTCACGCCGTGCGTATGGGAAGGAGTTGAACTGTTTGTAGAATGAAGTGTGAGTGTGATCAGGAGGTTGCATGGCTGTGAAGTGGGGGCGTGGCGGGGAGGTGTGCAGCAGGATGGCCGTGCGGGGTGTGACTGCCATGGTCAGCTGTGCGGCTGTGCACTCGGGCTGAGCACGGGAAGGGGAGTGTGCTGCTTGGGGGGCCGTGTAAGTGTGGGAGCTGGTGTGCCTCGTGGGAACGGCCCCCGTGCTGTGTGGCTGTGCATTCGCTGCGGCTGTGGCTGTGGTCGTCCGTCGGACGGTGGGTGATGCAGGCGAGGCTGCCTGAGATGGTGCGTGAGGTTGTGTAAATCAGCAAAATTGTGTGAGTGCTGGCTGTGGTTGTCAAGTGGCTCTCAAACTTGTGTGGTTGTGTTTGACGCTGTAGGGGGCCTGTGTGTGAGGTGTGAGACTAAGGATGGTGTGACACACACACGCACACACATACATGTGGAAAGGGGCTGACCGATGCACAGACGTGTATGCTGAGGGTGACGAGAGCCTGCGGCCTGTAAGTCCCACAGGACTACCTGCTGCCCTTCCTGCGTGCCTCCGTGTATATGAGTGTGAACTTGCAGCAGGTGCAGGAGCGGCGGGGCTGCTCGTGGGGGCTGGACGGCGGTTGGCGTGTGCCTGGAGGCTGTGTCGGAAACTGGCACCACCTCTGATGGTCTCCACAGCCGTCTGTGGCCTGCGCACCCACTTGTCACAGCCTGCGTCTGGGTTCGGGGCCTTCTGCACGCCCATGTTTGGAGTTCTGGGTGTGTAGCTGGCTGTGTGTGTCCCGTGCAGGAGCACAAATCCCTGGCTGGTCCGGCAAGGGGTTGGGGTGTTGGAGACCGTGGGGGAGACGGTGACCAGTCCGTCACCTGGGAGCCTGCGCGCAGGGAGGAGGCGCCGGGTGGGCCGTGGACTGTCGGAGTGCGGGCGAGGGCCTGTGTCAGGAGCACGAGGGCAAGGAAACCGCCTGGATGTGAGACGTGGGGTTTGGTGATATTTTTGCGGCGAGAGAGTTCGTTTCTGTGTTGTGTCGTGTGTTGGCTGTTATGTCTGAGAGAAGAATGTACCAGTGTGTTGGGTTGTATTTCCAAGAGGGGCGTGCACGTGTGTGTTTGCCTGAGTGAGTGTGTTGTATGTTGAAAGAGTGGGCGCGTGTGAGTGTGTGTGTTGAGTTTTGTTTTGTTTTGTTTTTTAAATTATTTTATTGATTTTTTTACAGAGAGGAAGAGAGAGGGATAGAGAGTTAGAAACATCAGTGAGAGAGAAACATCGATCAGCTGCCTCCTGCACACCCACTACTGGGGATGTGCCCGCAACCAAGGTACATGCCCTTGACCGGAATCGAACCTGGGACCCTTGAGTCCGCAGGCCAACCCTCTATCCGCTGAGCCAAACCAGTCAGGGCTGTGTGTTGAGTTTTATGTTTTAGAGGAGGAAGGGTGAGTCCGGAATGTGTTCTGTTTCTGAGAGGAGAATGTGTCGGGCTTTGTATTTCTCTTTGTTTGTTTGTTTGTTTTTATTTGTACTGATTTCAGAGAGGAAGGGGGAGAGAGCGAGAGAGAGAAACATCACTGATGAGAGAGAATCATGGATCGGCTGCCTCCTGCACACCCCCCACCAGGGATCGAGCCTGCAACCCGGGCATGTGCCCTTGACCGGAATCAAACCGTGACCTCCTGGTTCATAGGTTGACGCTCAACCACTGAGCCACACTGGCCGGGCTGTATTTCTAAGGATCCCTGCGGAGGGTGTGAGAGTTCTATTTCTGGGAGGGGAGTGCGTTTGTGTGTAGTGTTATGTGAGGCACCACCAGCTGTACCTTGGCTTTGTCACCCACATACAACCACACAAAGTCCCACGTGTACGACCCCCACCTGTTAGGATCTGGGCTCAGACCCTCAGCTGTCACGTGGCCAGTGACATCCACGGACCACGCCTGTCACGTGTGTGTCCAACACGCCTTGGGCCGGCTGGGCCTGCCTGCAGTGGAGGGCGGACCCCTGTTCTCTCAGGGTCTGTCTGCTCCGCAGGGCCCAGGAGCCCACACATGGGGTCCTCTTCGCCGACCCCCCATCTAGAGGCACCTCTGCTTCCCGCACCCCAGCCCCTCGGCCCTCGCCTCCTGCCCTACCTCCCAGCCCTAGCGGTCTGACTGGTTCGCAACAAAAACACCCTAAGAATGAGCTCACAGTGAGGCTGCCGCCTCCACACACCCCGCCCCACACACCCAGCGGAGGAGGGCGCCTCCCGTTCCCGGTCACACAGCCAGGAGGTCGGGGCCAGGGGACCCGGGGCCCTTGGGGTGCTGAGGGCCGGCCAGGTGAGCCGGGGCAGGTGGGAGGCCACACACCGGCATTGCCCTCTTCGGGGTAGTCACACGTGGAGTTTGGGGGTTGTTCTCAGCCCTGAGAACAGGCAAAGGTAGACTAGAATGTTCCCAGTTGCGTGCTGGCCGGGATGGGTGTGGACCAGGGTGCTGGCGGGAAGCGGGAGGGTACGGAGGCAGAGGGCTGGCGGGATGGCTGGGAGGGGCCCTGCTGGCCCGAATGGCGTGGAGGCTGGGGGGCCGGCTGGCCTGGCCTTGGCTGTGACTCCCCAATCCCGGCTGCCCCCCCAGGAGCAGCAATGTCCGTGCAGGTGGCAGCCCCCGGAGGCGTGGGGCTGGGCCCCGAGCGCCTGAGCCCCGAGGAGCTGGTGCGGCAGACGCGACAGGTGGTGCAGGGGCTGGAGGCCCTCCGTGCAGAGCACCGGGGCCTGGCCGGCCACCTGGCGGAGGCCCTGGCAGGACCGGGCCCCGGGGCCGGCGTGGAGCTGCTGGAAGAAAAGCAGCAGGTGGTGAGCCACTCGCTGGAAGCCATCGAGCTGGGGCTGGGCGAAGCCCAGGTACGAGGGGCCAGCTCTAGGGGAGACTCGGACCTGGGGAGAGGCCCCGGGGGGGGGGGGTCCACATAGGCAGGGGGTGAAGCCCCGGGTAGGTGAGACCTAGGGGAGCCAGGTTGGGGAAGGGGGGCTCTAGGCCAGAGATGGGACACCTGGGCAGTGTTGCAGGGCCCTTGAGTGTGGCAAGTACCCTGAATCTTCCATAGAACTGTGGGTCCTGGGGACACTTTGGGGTACATGGTGGGCGTCACTTGTGTGCCTGGGTGAAGCCAGAGGGGTCCCGGGCAGGATTTGGGTCTGTCCCTGGAGGGCTCTCTACAGAATCTGGCGGGTCCTGGGCTGGGGTGGGGGGTGTCTGGCAGGGTAGGGACCGGGCCCCTGACTCTCGACCCCTTACCCCCGCCCCCCCCCCCAGGTGCTGTTGGCCCTGTCGGCGCATGTGGGCGCCCTGGAGGCCGAGAAGCAGCGGCTCCGAGCGCAGGCCCGGCGGCTGGCCCAGGAGAACGCGTGGCTGCGGGAGGAGCTGGAGGAGACGCAGCGGCGGCTGCGGGCCAGCGAGGAGGCCGTGGCGCAGCTGGAGGAGGAGAAGAGCCACCTGGAGTTCCTGGGGCAGCTGCGCCAGTACGACCCGCCTGCCGAGAGCCAGGTGCGCGGCCGGCAGGCCCCCCTCCGATACCCAGGCTCCCCGTTCATCCTGGGGCCCAGTGTCCGAGGCCCTCAGAGACCCCCCCCAACCCACGGGACTTCCACAGAGGCCCTCAGCTGTCCCTGCAGATCCTCACCAAGCCCCCAGGACACCCGAGGCCCCTGACCACCACCACCTCCCTCGCACCCTGGGGTTCAGGACCCCCATCTCTGAAACTAAACCCCAGCCCCGTGGCTCCCCACATCCTGCCCTCTCCGCAGCAGCCTGAGTCCCCCAGCCGCCGCGACAGCCTGGCCTGCCTGTTCCCCAGTGAGGAGGAGGAAAGGAGAGGTGGGTGTGGATCCATGTGACAGGAGCTCAGCCATGGAGGACGAAAGGCTGAGCTGGGGAGGGACTGCTGGGCCCCGAGGCCTCTGAGCAGGGGCGGGGGTCAGGCGGGGTGTCGGGAGGACGGAGCAGGTGGCCATGGGCGTGACTGGGCGGTCGGGGCCTGTGTTCATATCCCAGAGGCCTGGGATCCCAACCTCAGAAGGCAGTGCAGGCCCTGTGGCCCCAGGGCAGCTGGACAGCGAGGCAGCTGCAGCCCTGGGCGTCGGGGGGACGCGTCCCTCATGTGAGGCTGTGAGGGGACGGGGGGCCCGTGGTGACTGGGTACCTGCCGCCCCCAGGTCCTGAGGCGGTGGGGGCCGCAGCGGCACAGCAGGGCGGCTACGAGATCCCCGCCCGCCTGCGGACCCTGCACAACCTCGTGATCCAGTACGCGGGGCAGGGCCGCTACGAGGTGGCCGTGCCGCTGTGCCGCCAGGCCTTGGAGGACCTGGAGAGGAGCTCTGGCCACTGCCACCCCGACGTGGCCACCATGCTCAACATCCTGGCGCTGGTGTACCGGTGAGGCCGCGCCGGCTGGGCCGCAGGAGCGGCAGGGGCAGAAACCACTGTTGGGTGGGAGAGGGTGGTGGGAGGGGGACCCAGGCAAAGAGGAGTTGGTGCGTGTGGGTGGCAGAGACCCCAACAGAGTGGGGATGATTCCTGGGGTGGCCAGAGGCTGGGCAGTGCTCTGGAGGTGCTAGACCTAGTAGGTGTGGGGAGACCCTTTGGGGGTCCCACTGTGCCTGGTTCAGCCCGGCCCCTGCTACCCCACCCTGGTTGGCCCCTCCATCCTTGCACTGCCCCACAGAGACCAGAACAAATACAAGGAAGCCACGGACCTTCTCCACGACGCCCTGCAGATCCGGGAGCAGACGCTGGGCCCCGAGCACCCCGCGGTGAGTGGGGCCCGGGGGGGGGGGTGGGGAGGGCGGTTAGGAAGGGCCGGGGCTGTGCCTTCCTGCTCCTGACCTGCCTCCCTGACCCCGCAGGTGGCTGCCACCCTCAACAACCTGGCCGTCCTCTATGGAAAGCGCGGGCGGTACCGGGAGGCGGAGCCCCTGTGCCAGCGCGCCCTGGAGATCCGTGAGAAGGTCCTGCCCTGCCCTCGCGCCCTGTCCTGAGGCCCCTCCCACTTGATCCTGAAATGTTCAATTCTGTGGCTGTGGCCCCAGACCTGTGAGCCCCGACCTTTCATGCCCGTCCCACTGGGTGCTGTGAGCTAACAGTTTAAGCCCAGAGCTCGCATTCCCAGCAGCCACCACGCTTGACCTCCGTCCTCCTTTGACCTTGACTCCTGACTCTGACCTCCCCTAACTCACCTCATGCCCCAACCTGAGACAACCCGCTCCTTGATATAGTCATTGAACTTGCATCCCAAGGTCAAGGTGGTTTCTGGGCCACCATGACCTCTGACCCGATGAAGCTCCCGTTTGGTGTAACTTCTGCCCGACCCCCAACTTGTCACCGGTTATGGCTGCTGGCATCAGGCGGCCTGCCAATCCCGGATGACCCCTAGGTCCTGGGCACCGACCACCCGGACGTGGCCAAGCAGCTCAACAACCTGGCGCTGCTGTGCCAGAACCAGGGCAAGTTCGAGGAGGTGGAGCAGCACTACGCCCGGGCCCTGAGCATCTACGAGGCCCTGGGCGGGCCCCACGACCCCAACGTGGCCAAGACCAAGAACAACCTGGTGAGGCCCCGGGTGGGGGGCAGGGCACGTGCAGGGGAGGCACCGTGGCCTCGGGTGGGACGCGGAGCCAGGAGCCCGCCTCTGCCAGGCCTGTGGAGGGGGGGCTCGGAGGTCTGGTAGCCAGGGAACATTCCAGAGAAAGAAGCTGGAGACTGGCTGGGAGCGGATGGCAGCATCAGGCATTTATTGAGCTCTGGATCCCCTTAGTGCTTCCCCTGCACCATCCGCTTGCTGTTTGCTAATCCTCACCTGAGGATGTTTTCCACTGACTTTTTTTTTTAAGAGAGTGGAAAGGAAGGGATGGGGAGAGAAAGATCAGTGTGAGAGACGCACTGACTGGTTGCCCCCTGGGACATGCCCTTCACTGGGAATTGAACCCGGACCTTTTGGTGCACGAGCTGCTGTTCTAACCACTGAGCACACCAGCCAGGGCCGCACCACCTATTTCTCAAAGGACCCTGGGAGGTACGTGCTCTTGTGGCCCCATTTTGCAGATGAGGAAACAGGGGCACAAAGGAGAGCAGGGAACAGGCCGAGCCAGGAGGCCCCTGCCCTGGTCACGGACGCGGGAAGTGGTGGGGCTGCGAGCTCTGCTGCAGGCAAGGCCTGGGTGGGAGGGGAGCAGCCCGCGATCATGGCCACGCCTCCCGCAGGCCTCAGCCTACCTGAAGCAGAACAAGTACGAGCAGGCGGAGGAGCTGTACAAGGAGATCCTCAGCGCCGAGGACCTGCCCGCCCCTCTCGGTGAGCCCCCCCTCCCCGCCCCCCGGCCCCCACAGGGGCTCCTCAGTATCCCCACCGCAACGCCTCCCGTCTGTTCCCCAGGAGCCCCCAGCACAGGCAGAGCTGGTGACGCAGACAAACAGGTGAGGATGGCTGTGCCTCGGCTCCCGGGGGGAGTGGGGCTGGATGGGCTGCGGGGGCTGACGTGTCCCGGCGCCTCCCAGACCCTTCGCCGGAGCAGCTCCTTCTCCAAGCTCCGGGAGTCCATCCGGCGCGGAAGCGAGAAGCTGGTCTCCCGTCTCAGAGGCGAGGGCGCGGCCGGAGCAGCCGGGTGAGTGTGGGGTCAGGTCAGTGAAGAGCTCCCCGTCCTGCTCAGGAACCTTCCATGGCTCCCATCTCCCCTTGACATACAGTCAAACCCGGGGCTGGAGAGGGCTCCCCCTGGGGCGGGAGCCAGGCCCTCCCCGACTCACTCGCTCCCTCTGCAGGATGAAGAGAGCGGTGTCGCTCAGCACACTGCAAGTGGCTGGTGCCAGGGCTCCTGGGGCCCAGGTGAGGGGAGATGGGGCCACCTGGTCAAGGATGGGATGGGGGGCCATGCTGACAGGCCAGGGCCAAGGGGAGGGAGGGGACAGGCTGGCGTTGGGAGCCAGGGTGGTAGGTGGGAATGGACCAGAGAACAGAATGGATGGATGGGCTTTACTTGGGCGTCAGGCAGGGGATGGACATGAGGTACAGGAGCATGAGCGACACAGCCGCTGCAGTGGACAGGCTGGCAGTCAGCGGGGTAGCTCTAGTGCAGCTGGAGCAGGTATGTCCTGCACTCGCCTACCCTCAGCCACCCCTTGTGCCGTTCCCCAACTAGCACCTGAGTGAGGCTTCTCGGACCCTCAGCGCCAGCACCCAGGACCTGGGCCCCCGCTAAAGTCCACAGGACCGCGTGCCTGCCGCTTCCACGAGAGGGGAGTCCTTTCATTCCCCTGCCTGGCGCCTCGAGCCCTGGGGACACCCGTGTATTGGGCTGCCCTCTCCTCTGCTATTAAAGGCTGTCGATCTGGCCGCCAGGAATGTCTGCTTGAGGTCTCCTTCCTGCACAGGCCTCTCCGCGCCTCCTGGAGGCCCCTCCAAGCCCCTGGGACCCAGGGCCAGGTCACACTCGCAGTCGCCGGGAACTCCTTTATGGCCCTGCCCCACCTCGCACTACAGCTGCTGTGCGATCTGCTCGATCCTCCGCAGCGTCTCCTCGGACTCCAGCTGCTCCAGGCTCAGCAGGGACAGGCCCAGCTGGTCCTCCTGGCGGGCAAGGATGGGAGGGTGAGGCCAGGGGCTGGGGGAGGAGGGGGGAGGGGAGGGGCTCGCAGGGCGCCAGGACAGCATGCTTGCATTTGGAAATGCCGCGGGATGCAGAGCCCACATTCCTGGCAAACAGCGTAGGCCAGGAGGGAGGTGGCGGCAGACAGCCATGTCCAGGCTGGGGCGCAGCCTTCCGCGGCTCTGCCTGCTGCTCACCTCGGTGCTCTTGCCCTTCGTCTTCGGGGCTCACGCACGTGCTCATCTACCATGGACTCACGCTGGGGCCTGTAGCCCAGCAGGTCCCGGGCCGGGCGAGTGGCGCACACAAACCTCCCTTTGTCACGGGCAGGAAGCTGGGACCTTCCCGAAGCAGCGTCAAGGGAGGCCCCTGCTGCTCACCCTGTGGAAGGGCTGTGCCATCTGCCTCAGGAAATACTTGGCCACCTGGACGCCCTCGTCCACGGTCAGGTTGAGGTTGGCGTCCGTGAGGTGCTCCTGGATCCAGCGAGGCAGCTTCCCCCGCTTGTCGGCCCGGGCAAACCGCTTTGAGGAGGCAGGGGAGAGAGGGAAGGTGTCAGGGCCCGGCCCAGCCCTCCACGTCTGGATGATGGTGAGGGGAACAGCCAGGCTGGGCGAGCCCGAACCCTACCTTGTCCGCAAAGACCATGAGGCCGTAGTCGGTCTTGCCCCGGATGGCCCGGCCCACACACTGGGCCGCGTGGCGCATGGCGTCGAAGGTGAGGAAGTCGTTCTCTCGGATCTGGAACTGGTCCCGCAGGTACTCCAGGCGCGCCTGCGGTGAGATGGGCCGGTCCCTAACGCCTGTCCTTCGGCATCAGCCCCTTCCCCATGCAAAGTCTGGGGGGGCACCCAACAGGGGCCCTAACATCCTGCGACCCCCGGCGCCGCTCACCTTGAGGATGCGGCTCTGCGTGTAGACGTAGGGGACGCCGAACATGATGACGGCCCGCCCGAAGTGGTGCACTGTGGGGGCGGCAGCGAGAGAGGGGTGACCCCCGGGACGAGCTGGAGAGAGCCACCCTCATGCAGCCCAGGAGCGGGAGCAGTGGAGGTGTTCCGAGGGCCCCACTGGCACCCAGGGACGGAGGGCAGGGAGGCCCCGGGCGTGCCCGAGCTGTGGGCGTCCCCTGGGGGAGCAGAAATGGCCGGGGCTCCAGGAAGGCTGCGGGGAAGGGACAGCCTAGTCTACTCACCGAAGTCGATTCCCTCGGACACTTTGCCTCGCGCCACTGAGAGCAGGATGGCCCCACGGCCGTTCTCGCAGGCCTGCAGAGGGGAGGCCAAGACAGAGGCGGGCCCCTCAGAGCTGTGCCCCCCCCCCCCCCCCCCCCCCCCCCCCCGCTTCCAGCTTCCCCCTCGCCCAGGCCCAGCCTCACCTCCTGGTACTTCTCCAGGGCCACACTGGTCTCAGCCCCGTCCTGGGTCTCAATGAAGAGCAGCTTGTTCCTCTGGATGTTCTCGAGGATGCCCTGGAGGACACGCGGGTCAGCGGCCGGCCGGAGCCTCGCGCTCCCGGGGGTCCTCGCTAAGCTCAGCTCTGCCTGGGCTTTCCGGGCTACGGAACACTCTCCCCCGCGGAGACCCAGCAGGGAGGGCGGTGGCACCGCAGCCTCCGTTCAGGAAACCTGTGGCCCTGGCAGGGAACTGGTCCCCACAGGGAACTAGGGCAGGATATGGCCCAAGACAGCCCGTTGGGACCCCCCCCCGCCCAGCCACTGGCTGTGGGGACAAGATTTCACATGTGACACTGTAACAGAGGCATGTGGCCAGGACAGAGGGTCTAGAAACATCCCCTCACAGATGGTCACCTGGAACCCTTGGTGGGGAGGAGCTGGAGCAGCCGGGTTTCCATGTGGGAAAAACGGAACCTTGACCCCGGCCTCACACCACACACCCCGAGGGACCGAGGCACTCGCAGACTACAGGCTGGGTGTGAAAGCTGGAGTCACAGGCTTTCTCAGGAAGCACAGGGGACTGCCTTCTGGGGCAGCAAAGACTTCTCAAATAGGACCTCGTGGGCACTCAGGGCGCGGGACTCGGGGGCCAGCAGCCCTTCCCCATGTGGAAAGGTCTTGGGCATGAGTGGATGAGCTTCCCACCCACCACTCCCTGGTGTCTGGATTCACCAAGTTCATTATCTCACCTCCCCTGAGAGCTGGGCCATGGGTGCCCCCCCTTCATCCTGCCTCCCCGTCCCAGATCCGCTTCCAGAAAGCCTACGACCTCGCCCACACACCCCAGTGCACTCTCTGCCCGTTTCCGTCCCGTCTGAGTTCTCCAGAACCTTCCTCTTACAGCACAGCACCCAGCAAGTGTCATGCCTGCTACCCAGCTCAAGCCATATGTGCTGGGGGGCACAGGCATGGTGGTCACCCCAAAAAGAGCAGCAAGGGAACCGGGACCAGGGAGGCAGGGTGTGGTTCCTTCTGAGGGGTAGGCCTTGAGGGCCCAGAGGCTGTAATGCTAGTTCCTAGCCCGGAGGTGGGGGAAGGGCCCTGGGTAAACACTATTTGTTCTTTAAACTGCTCGTATGTGTCCTGTACACTCTCCTGCCCCCCGTGACACAGATGGGCAGAGCCAAGATCTGAGAAGCCAGGCCCCCTGGGTGTGGCCAGCAGGCGCGTGTGCGTACCTGCTCATACCAGGAGGCCACGGTGCTCTCCATGTACTGGTAGCTGGTGAAGAAGGCCACGATGCCGTCGGGGACCACGGCGGACATCTCCAGCAGGAGGTTCCCGTAGTTCCGGATCACCGCTGGGAGGGGGCAGAGGTCGCACCTTCCGCTGGTCTGGGCCCTCTTCCCCACTCCCCATCAGCATCCCGTCTAACGCCTGGTCTTGAACTTGGGGCTCACAGGGGCTCCAGTGAGCCATCTGTGGGGCTGTTCACACACACATTCCACTTCTCCTTGCAGGACAGCACCCCTGTCCCCCGAAGTCAGGCCTGGCCGCGTGACTTGGCCAGTGAAATGAGGGAAGTGGCTGTGCGCCACTCCCAGGTGGGCACCTGTGTGGACCGTGTGCCATTCACCACGTCCCTCCTGTCAGGTCTCACCACAGCGGGTGGAGGGTCCCGGAGGCGACACGGGGCAGGCCCCCCGCAGTCCACAGCGCACGGACTGGGGGCCAGAAGCAACCTCTACGGGGAGCCACTCTGCCGTGCGAGTATTTGTTACCACAGCGAGACAGGCCATCCTGGCTGCTGCACCTCCCCTCTCGGAACCCAAACACCCCCCATTCCCCATCCCCCGCCACGAGCGCCCGCGGGCAGCGTACCGGTATCTTCCCGCGTCTCGAACTTGGAGCTGATGGCCACCTGATCGTTGCCGCGGCCGATGATCTGAGGGGAGCAGGAGGCAGCATGGTAGCAGAGCAGCCGCGGCCACCGTGCTGTGCGGGCTCTGCCTGCCGGCTGGTGCTGTTCTAAGCTTTTCAGAGACACGGTGCCACGGAAGGAAGGCTCGGCTACCCCGGGATCAGTACCGCACAGAGACATCACCCAAGGCGCAGGCAAGGGGAGCCGCCTGCCCACGGTCACGTGGCAAGTAAACGGCAGAGACGGAACTGAACCCAAGTCTGCCCGTGTTCCCAACCAGCAAGCTCGCTCCGGCCGCCCCAGCCTCCAGCCAGGCGGTTCCAGCGGAACGCTCTTCACCGTGACCTTGACAGCCACTGGTGGCCCCTCCGGCCCCTCACAAACCACGCTGCGGTGCAGGTCAGCACTGGAAAAACCATTCCCAAAGCCGCAGCACTCCGGTCTGCCACCGACTCATGGAGGAGCGAACCCTGCCCCGCCCGAGTCCAGAGTCCTGAATGAGCTCCCTGTTTGCCTCTAAAACGTTTTCCTGCTGCCCAGCTGGTGGTGCTCAGTAGACTGAGCACCATCCTATGCACCAAGACGTCACCGGTTCGATTCCCGATCAGGGCACATGCACCCTTTGTGGGCTTTGTCCCCAGTAGGGGGCGTCTGGGAGGCAGCCAATCAATGTGTCTCTCTCTCAAAAACAAACAAACAATAAAAACAGATTTTTAAAAATAAAATAAAATATTTCATTGCTGAAATAATCACATGACTTTGACCAGAGGATGCTGCGCAGACCCTGCGGGCACACGCCTTGTTTCTATGTCGGGGAAATTCTCAAACAGCCCTGGCCCATGAGCTTCAGATGAAGGACCCGGGTTCGCGCTGTGCTGCCCAGTTCACAGAGGGGACTGACTCAAAGCAGGGCCACTTGCCAAGGTCACAGCCAGACAATGAACCAGGCAAAACCGTGTTCGCCAAGAGCCTGGCGCTGGGCCACATTTTACCCCACAGCTCACTCTCCCCTCCCCGCCTTGGGAGAGCACAGAGGGGCATTCCCATTTCACAGGTGAGAAAGCTGAGGCTGGGAGAGCATGCCCACAGGGAGCGCCCAGGTCTGTCTGAACCCAGAATCTGTGCTCTGAGCTGCAAAGCTCTCCTGCCTGATCAGTGGAGGGAGCAGAGTGAGGAAAGACAGCCGCTCGCTTCCACCTTCCCACCCGTCACCCGCCCTTCTCCCAAGTACCATGGGGCACAGGCAGACGCGGGCCAGTGTCATGGTGAAGGTTGCCATGGTGACAGGGTGGAAGTCCAGGATCTTGGGGTAGATGTCCAGTGGGGACAGCGTCTGCAGTGGGGACGACAGGGGAGATCTTAACAGGACTGGGCAGAACCAGGAGCCCCCGAGGGGAGGGCGGGACCGAGAAGGCCCTCACCCCAGATGTGATGATGACAGACTGGAAGCGCTCGAAGACGGGTTTGATGGCCAGCGAGGCGTCCATGCAGCTGTGGGAAACGGACGAGGCGGTGAAGGCCAGGCCCGGGGCTGAGGCCCCACGGTCCGTTCACACCCCGCTGGGCTCGGGGCTCACCTGAAGTGCAGGATGGGATTGGCAATGGTCGGGGTCCTGTCGTCGAAGGGCTCGATGATGATGGTGAAGCCTACCGGGGGCCGGGGAGAATGCTGGGGTGTCAGGGACGACCATGCCCACTCACCAGTCCCGCCCCCATAGGGAATGGGACCCGCCACCTAAAACCCAGGCAGGCACCTGAGTCCAAAACACAGCCAGGCTGCCCACGCGTGCTCAGAACCAACACCTGCACCGGCGTTCAGGGAGGACCCTCCTCAGGCTCCTCCAGGGCCACGAGGCCCTGCCCCTCGAGCCTCCCCCCGCCTCTCCGTCTAAGCCACCAGGAGGCCGTCGGCTCTGCTCCAA
This sequence comes from Murina feae, assembly GCA_004026665.1. Lineage (NCBI taxonomy): Eukaryota > Metazoa > Chordata > Mammalia > Chiroptera > Vespertilionidae > Murina > Murina feae. The sequence goes on along the minus strand of PVJC01013485.1, from coordinate 24,559 downwards.
GTCTATCTGCAATCTACCTCCTCCAAGCCCCCCGCAGTCGCTGCCATCACCTCCTGCCCGAACCACTGTGGCCGCAGCTCCCACCCGCTGTGCTGGGGACACAGCAGAGTCCCAGACAGCTCTGGTCCTGCCGGCTCAGGGCTCCCACGTCCGCGATGGGGACGCAGGCCTGTCCTGGACAATGGCCATCCCGAGTGGCAGGGCTGGGACAGGAGAGCCCAGAAGAGGCCAGGCCCAGCCTGGACGTCAGGGGGGCTTCGTGGGGAAAGGACACCCTGCTAAGCCGGGATCGGGAGGAGGAGGCGGCTGGGGCTGAGGAGGATGGGGAGGATATTCCACGTGAGAGAAAGTGAGGTGGTGCCTAGCGGTGTGCTCAGTGGTTGAGCGTTGACCCATGAACCAGCAGGTCAGGGTTCAATTCCCAGGCACGGCACGTGCCCGGGTTGTGGGCTCCGTCCCCAGTAGGGGGTGTGCAGGAGGCAGCTAATCAATGATTCTCCCTCATCATTGATGTTTCCATCCCTTTCTCCCTCTTCCTTCCTCTCTCTGAAATCAATAAAAGTAGCACACAGTAAGAAAGTGAGGTGTTGGAAGGTGGGGAAGTGGGGAGCAGGGCAGAAGGGCCGCTGGGAGGGAAGACAGCGCAGGACAGAGGAACGCACACAGAAGGACCCTTCCAGTGGGACTCCCTTCTGATGGGCCCTGGGTGGGGGAAGGGGCTTTAGTCCGCCCCGAGGCCGGGCCCAGCCGCAGGCCATTCGGCAGGCCTGACCTGGTTTCCTGGACGGAGGAGTAATCCCCGGGGATGGGAATGAGCCCTGGGCCAGCTTCTCGCTGAGGAAGGAAAGGGAATGCTGACCAACAAAGGCGAGAGCCTCCGGAGCACTCTCGCGGCAAGCTGGAAATCTGAGCACCACCCTCAGCTCCGCCCCCCACGCTGCCCACACCCAGGCACCAAGTCAGCCCTGGCCTCTTTACCGCTCCCTCCCCGCAACCCTTCCCTTCGCTCTCTCCCCAGCCCTGGCCAAGCTCCATCTGTCCTGCCCCCAGGACCCTCGGGAAGAATATTTCTAAAGTGCAAATCTGCCCCGGCCCCTCCCTTGCTCAGAACCTGCCATGGCCCCTCAGTGCCAACAGGAATGGAACAACCAGGTCCTGCCTGGCCGGTTTGGCTCAGTGGATAGAGTGTTGGCCTGTGGACTGAAGGGCCCCACGTTCAAGTCCGGTCAGGGGCACATGTGCAGATTGTGGGCTCGATCCCCAGTGGGGGGCATGCAGGAGGCAGCCGATCAATGATTCTCATCACTGATGTTTCTATCTCTCTCCCTCCCCCTTCCTCTCTGAAATCAATAAAAATATACATATTTTAAAAAAGAACCAGGTGCTTTCCACACCCTAAGTGTGAGCTGACCCCAGAGAGCCTCTCTGGCCTCATCTCATACCATTGCCAGCCCCACCCCCTCCCCCTCCTCCAGTCTGCAGCCAGAGGCAGCCTCTCAAAGCACAAATCCGAGCATGAAGCTTGCTCACTCGAAACTGGAAACTGTCCATGGCTCCCCAGTGCCCTCAAAGCCCAAACTCCTGAGCCCAGCTCTACAGGGTCCCGAGGGTCCAAGTCCCACACACGACCCTCCGGACCCACTGGGATCCTGACTCCAGCTGCCAGGGGCTGGCCGAGGCAGGAAGAGGTGCACTTACCCTTGGCGTAGGTGCTGACGAGGGTGGCGAAGTTAGCCAGGAGCGTGAGGGGGGAGAAGTCCGCGAGGTCTGCGATCTCCAAGGTGTGTAGGAGGGAGCGCAGGCGTTCGGCACAGAACCTGGTGGGGAGGCCGGACAGGGTAAGGGGGAGGGGGAAGGACAGACAGGGCCAGCAGCCCCTGCTCCGTTGTCACAGCAACCATCTCCACAGTGAGGGCAGGAACTGGGCTGCGCGGGTCACCTCTGTGCCGCACACGGCGCACACCGGCAGAGCGGACTGCGGCGGCGCACAGAGAAACGATCACACACGCTAGTCACAAGGTCCCAGGTCACACATGGTCACAAAACCTCACACGCAGGTTCTCGGTCGAAGTAGGAGATCCACAGCCACACCCAGAGTCCCAGCCACACGTCACACACTTACACCCGAACCTCATCCCATCTCAGCTACACTCGGCCACGCTGCTGACACGTAGCATCAGAGCCCACATGCTCACACGCCCTCGCAGCCTCGCACACGCCGTCACACGCGTGCACGCGCCGTCACTCTCGTGCACACAAGGCCCCCCAGGCTGGGCCTCAGGCTCTCACCCCGTGGGGACGGGCAGGTCATGCAGCAGGACTGCCTGGCTCCAGAGTCTAAAACCTGCTCCTGAACGTCACTTCCTCAAGTCTGTCTTCTGCACCCCCGCCCACCCCGCTCCCGGCTGGATGGGGTGCGCCCCTGGACCCCCGTCCCAGCCCCCGCCGCTCAGGCTGGTCTCTGTCTGGAGATGTGAGCCGGGAGGGCAGGGGCAGGGCCAGTGCTGTCTCGGTCCCCGCTGTGTCCCCAGCACAAGGGTCCTCGGGAACATGTGATGGGTGCTGGCGCCCCATCTCTGCTCTCACAGGCCTCCCCTCTGGGGGGAGGCAGGCAAGGCCACCCCACCCCTCAGAGGCAGAGCAGCAGGGGCCTTGGTGCCCCCAGGCCGGGCCGTGCACAACAGCCCACGCAGTGCGGGGCGACGGGCAATGGCCTCACGGACACCACACGGACGCCGTGAGGCTTAGCTCATCATCAGTCCCACGACAGGACAGGCACGGCCTTCACTGCCTTCTCATGAGCCACCAGACACCTGCGTGAAGGGGACACCTCCCCATTTCACAGAGGAGGGGCCTGACGTGCGGAGAGGACCGAGGACTTATCCAGAAAGCGCAGAGTCCAGCGCAGCCGCCCTCCTGCAGGTCCGCTCTCTCGTCCTCAGGGGACACCTGCCGGCTCTTGGCAGGAGCCCTCCTCGGGGCCTGAGGGGGAACTCCCCCCGAGCTCTCCCAGGCGCCCTGCGGGCTCCTCCGCCCTGCCCGCCCCTCTGTACACGGCGTCTCCCCCCAACGCTTCAGGTAAATTCTCTGACACGGCCACGTGCTGCCTGCCAGGCCCCGGCCCAACCCGGGACCCTGGGACCCGCCTGCTCTGGGCGACAGGTGCCAGGGACGCTCCCTCACCGCCCCCCCTTACACGCCTGACAGGGGCTACATGGGGACCCCCGCCGGGGGCGCACCTGAGGGGCTTGCGCTGGACGCACACGCGCTGGGCCAGGCCGCTCAGGAAGGCGGGCGGGCTCTCCTGCACCACGTGCTGCACGCGCAGCCGCCACTTGAGGAACTCCAGCAGCCGCCGCAGGAAGCCCAGGAAGTGCTCGGCCGTGCGGATGGAGCCCGGCACCGCCTCTGCGGGGACAAGGGGTCAGCGCCACCCCACGGGGAGGGGACAGGGAGCGGCGAGGCGGGCAGCGGGGAGGCTCACCCTGCAGCACCTCGTCGGGCAGCACGGGGTTGGCCAGGTGAGCGTCCGTCTCCCGGGCAACGCTGGCCTCCCGCAGCCCCTCCACCAGGCGGCGGTACTCGTCTCGCAGGCGCTGCTCATCCGTCTCCTTGATTCTGCAGGGAGAGGGGGTGGGAAGAGAGGTGACACCTGAGGGGACGTCGGGACGGGGCTGGTGTCCCTGGAGGCAGGTCAGGCAGAGATCGGGGGCTCGGGAGAAGCAGGGGCCGGACGACAGGGGCAAGGCGGGCGCAGGGCCTAGTGCCACCCGCACCCCCACCTGAGCACTGTCTTCTGCAGGGTCTCCAGGTTGCCCTGGCATCTGTCCAGGGTCCGGCGGGTGAGGTTGACGCTCATGGAGTCGATGCAGACATTGTCTGGGAGGAAGGGGAGAGGGGAAGGCCCGGCTCAGGCAGGCAGAGGCCGGGCAGCAGCCCAAGGGGCTGGCGTCGCCTCCCCAGCGCCCTCCTCACCGATGTTGTGGGCCTCATCAAAGACCACCACGGCCTTGCGGGCCAGCTCCTTGGACACCAGGTCTGCAATCTTGGGGTCCAGGAGGTAGTGGTAGCTGTAAACCACCACATTGGCGTGCAGGATCTGGGGGAGGGGGAAAAGGGGGAGGGTTACACCGAGCCTGCCGCCACCCCTAATCCCTGAATCCCGCTACCTCCCACCCACCCACACTACCACGTCCCTTCCTCCCAGGCCCACAGAGGCAAGGCGAGGACAGACAAACACAGGCCAGGCACACAAATAAGCAAGTTGATAGGGACAGACAGAGGCACAGACCCACAGGGAGATACAGGTAGACAGACAGACACAGGCGGTCAAGCGGGCAGGCAGCCTGCAGTCCTCACACAGGCCCTCTGCCCACCTCCTGCCAGTCTCCTCACCGAGTACCGGGCAAGGAAGTACGGGCACCAGCCCTGGCGCCGCCCCACGGCCTTCAGGTCATCCAGGTTGTAGATGCCAGCAGGGAGGGGCACCTGGCGCCCATGAATGTCAAATTCCTGGGGCGGGGCGAGAGGGTGCCTGGGGGTCAGCGGGGTGGGCTGCCACGGGCTGCTGCCACCCGCCCTGAGCCCTGTCCTGGCAGGCACCTCATAGAAGCGGCAGTGGGGTAGGCTGGGGTCCCGCTGGTACTGCGCCCGCACGTAGGAGGCTGTGAGGCTGTGGCACTTTCCATCGACATCCTTCCCGAAGCGCAGGGGGGTGACCTGGGGGGCAGGGCGGGGTATGCAGCTCAGCACCCACGCAGGCAGAAAAGCTGACCCACTCCTGGCACCTGGGGCTCCACCCCTCCCCCCTCCCCCCTCCCCCCTGGGTAGGATGGGGAGCTGTTCTCTCTGGGGTGTTTGGAAAGCTCAAACCTCAACCTGTTTCACTGATAAACACTTAAGACACTTGGGAACTTACTGCAGGGGCGAAAGGATGGCAAAACTGTTACTCTCACATCGTCACTTTTCAAACATTAAGCCCTATATACAACGGACTATTATTCAGCGCGGAGACAGAGGAAACATTGTGACCATGCGGAAGGACCTCAGGGCAAGAGCTAAGTGAAATAAGTCACACAGAGGAAGACAAATTACACATGACCCCTCTTACACAGAGAATCTAAAAAAAGAAAAGAAAAAAGAAACAACCAAGCTCACAGATACAGAAGCGGTTGGCGGTTGCCAGAGGAGGGGCTGGGAGGGTGAAATGGGGGAAAGTGGTCAAAAGGTACAAACTTCCAGTTAAGAAACAAGTCCCCAGGCTGTACAGTGAATACTATGTTGCATATTTGAAAGTTGCTAAGAGAACAGACCTTAGCCCTAACTGGTTTGGCTCAGTGGATAAAGCGCCGGCCTGTAGACTGAAAGGTCCCGGGTTCGATTCCGGTCAAGGGCATGTACCTTGGTTGCGGCCACATCCCCAGTAGGGGGTGTGCAGGAGGCAGCTGATCGATGTTTCTCTCTCATCGATGTTTCTAACTCTCTATCCCTCTCCCTTCCTCTCTGTAAACAACCAATAAAATATATTAAAAAAAAGAGAGAATAGACCTTAAAAGTTCACATCACATGCAAAAAATTATAACTTTGTCAGGTGACGGATATTAATTAACTGGACTTGTCTGCAGGCATCATTTTGAGGTGTATACAAATATCAGATCACTATGTTGTACACCCAAAACGAGTATGTCAATGAAGCCTCAAAAACAAGCCAACACACCACTGAGCCTCGAAGATTCTTTGGTGCGTGGACGAAGGATGACTGCTCAAGCTTTGAAAATGCTCCAACAGCCAGGGTCATGACAAGGTCTCAGAATCAGAGAGGGTCTGACCACACAGTCTGACAAACTGCCTTGCCCTTGCCTTGCCCTGCCCTGTGCCCTCCGAGGCTCTGCTGGTGGCAGCGTCGCAGCCCAGGGCCGCCTCTCCCAACACAAAACCTCCTCCTTCAGCAACGGGACGGCTCTGTGCTGCTGCTTCACTGTCCTCCATCATCTGTATTATTTCTGACACATTCGTACAGATAATCTTACAGAATACATGTTCCACGAGTTACACGTTGGGTGCTTACAGCCATTTCTGGTGCAGTGAGCCCTGCGCCTTTATAACATAATTAAATAAAAACTAATATTCTATGTGTCATGTATCTACTCATATCACAAAAATTTCTCAGATTCTTCTAGCTCTTTCCACATGCTAAGGACTACACACCTAATCTTATCAACTTATGAAGCCGGTACTTTACACTTACTTATCACAAAGGAAAACTGAGGCCCAGACTCCAGAAATCACTTATGCAAAAGTACACAACTGCCCAGCCGGTGTGGCTCAGTGGTTGCGCATCCACCCATGAACCAGGAGGCCACGGTTCGATTCCCCGTCAGGGCACAGGCCCAGGTTGCGGGCTCATCCCCACTGTGGGCATGCAGGAGGCAGCCGGTCAACAATTCTCATCTTTGTTTCTCTCTCTCTCTCCCCCTTCCTCTGTGAAATCAATAAAAATACATATATTTTTAAAAATTTACACAACTCATGCTTCAGAGCCAGGAACCCAGGCCTGCCGGACTCCAGGAACGTCTCCTAGGCTGAGGGGAAGGTGGGAAGACTCCGCGGAAGAAGTGTGCATGAGCAGCGAGTGGACTTGGAAAAGTGAGAAGGGAGTGCTGTGTGTGGCCCCCGCCGATCTCCCCGAGAAAACTCCTGGCGGACGAAGCGTCTCCTCAACCCCGGGCTCAGGCAAGGGGAGGCGGGCGCTCACCTCGGGATGGATGCACAGGTTCTTCCGGGAGCTCAGCGCCAGCCCCAGGAATGGCAGCTTCTCACCCTCCTGCTTCTCGTAGAAGCTGAGCAACTTCCGAAGCTCTTCAATCACCTGTGCCAGCCCAGGCGGCGGGGACGTGACCTCCCTGAAAGCACAAGCCCCCCACCCCCCAGCCAGGCCCCAGCCCCGACCCTCCCACACCCCCAGCGATGATGGCAACCTCCCGGGGGACCCGCGAGGGGGAGCACGAAGACTGGCCCCAGCTCACCTTCTCAATCTCAGGCACTGTCCTTGAGCAATAGATGAGTTTAGTCACCTCCAGCGGATATGCCTGCCAAGGACAACGGGCTCAGCCTGGCCCCTTTCCCCTTTCCCCTCCACAGGCCCAAGGGCTCCCTTACCCGCTGGTATGCCATGATCAGGGCCAGCAGCGACACCGTCTTCCCCGTTCCTGAGGGCATCTCCAGAACTCCATGACCCTGCGTGTTGCGGGTGAGAGGAACAGGACACAGGCGCTCAGACCTTCCGGGGCACAAACGCTGGGAACACCCCCTCCCCACTAACACCACCATCTTGGAACGCCAGGACAACAACACAGCAACTGGAAGTCTGGGCCTCAGGAGCGGTGGATGTGAACCCCACTCCTGCCACCTCTTTGTTGAGGGGTCTTTGGCAAGTGCCTTCACCTCTCTGGCCTCAGTAGCCTCATCTCTAAAATGGGCCTAATAAGCTCTAATGAGAAACTGTGGGTTGAGCATTTAGCATAGTAACTGAATATAGTGAGCCCCTTTTTCTTTTATTTTTTTAAAAGATGTGTTTAGTTTATTGATTTGAGAGAGAGGGGAAAGGACAGGGAGAGAGAAACATCAGTGAAACGTGGATGGGCTGCTTCCTGCATGCCCCCCTAGTGGGGACCCAACCTCAACCAGGATGTGCCCTGACATGGGAAGGGGCCCAACCAGCCGGGCCACAGGGCTGGGGAAGAGCCCTTTTTCTATTAATTCAGCAAACCCTTCCTGCACCTCCTCTGCGCCTGGCAGTACTTCTAAGGGTCCCCCATCAGGGTTTGCCATCTTGGGCTCTGTTGACACTTGGGGATGGGATAGCGCGTGGTCGTGGAGGGCTGCCCTGCGCCCTGTAACATGTTTACCAGCACCTATGGGCTCTACCTCCCAGACGCCAGCAGCACCCCCATGTCCTCCGGGGGCTCACAACCACCCCCAGGTGAGAACCGCTCCCGGACTCGGCGAATTCATCCCGTCACCCTCCCTCGGGCCCCTGCGGCGGGCGGTGCTGCGGCGCCCACCTCGCGGCGGTGCAAACCCCGGCACAGAGAGGGTAGGCGATTTCCCCAAAGGCACACAGCCGCGCACGCAGGACCCCAGCTCGCAGCCGAGCCCAGCGTCCACACCTCCCTGCGCGCGGAGCGGCGCCGCCTCCCCAGGCGTCCGCTGCCGCCGGAGTGACCAGCCCCGCCTCCCCCGCGACCCCGGGCCCCGCCCCGCCCCGCGGCCCCGCGGCCCCGCACCTTGGCGTCGAGCGTGCGCTTGAGCTCCAGCATGTAGGAGAACTGCTCGGGGTAGATGTAGTCGTACGGGAAGAGCACCAGCAGCCCGTCCACGTTGAGCCTGCGGCGGGGCTGTCCGCTCAGTCCGCGGCCCCTCCGCCCCGCCCGGGCCCCTCTGCCCCCCAGACCTCGGGCCAAGACGGGTTACCTGCCGGGCCCCGCCCCCGGCCCGGACGGACCCCAGCAGCCGCCGGGTCCCCCCCGGCATCGCCCCGCTGCCCATGCCCGTTACCGCGCCGCAGGACCCCGAGGCTATCCCCACCTCACCCCCTCGGTCACCCCTCGCCCCGCAGCGGCCCCAGGAGAGCCCACCGGTCCCCCCATCTCCCAGGACCCCGCTCCCGCTAGCGAGGCGCAAACCCCCAGCCCCGCTCACTTCATGGCGCCGGTCGCGGCTCGAAGCGGCGTCAACCCGCCTCCCTCATGAATATTCAATGAGGCAGGGTCCGTGGGGCGTCCTCGAGGCGCCGCTCCACCTTCCTCACAACGCCATTGGTTGATTCTGCCCGTCACTCCGCTGGGGGGGGTGGAGCCAATCGGGGTAATGCGCATGCGCATGGCAATGCGAGGGCGGGCGCCTGAGTGGAGCGCCGAGGACCGAGAACAAAACAGGAAAGGAAGAGAACCGAGAGAATCGATCCGATTCATTAGGATCTGGTCTTCCCGCATCTGCCCAGACTATCTGAGGAGCTTAGCAGCGGTTCTCAACCTGTGGGTCGCGACCCCTTTGGAGGTCGAACGACCCTTTCACAGGGTCTGATCCTGCATATCAGATATTTACATTAGGATTCATAACAGTAACAACGTTACAGTTATGAAGTAGCAATGAAAGTAATTTTATGGTTGGGTCACAACATGAGGAGCTGTATTGAAAGGGCCAGAGGTTGAGAACCGGGGAACATAACAAGGAAATTGGGGGCGCCTTCAGGCCCCACGAGTTAGAAATGGCTTCACCGTACCAGACAAACATGCACTTATAAAATAACTGCTGTTCCCTGAACGCCTCTGGGATAAATAACTCCCCTCATTTATTGAGCTCTTACTATTTGCCACATAGTGTCTTTTTTAAAAAATGTTTTTTATTGATTTTTTACAGAGAGGAAGGGAGAGGGATAGAGAGTTAAAAACATCGATGAGAGAGAAACATCGATGAGAGAGAAACATCGATCAGCTGCCTCCTGCACACTCCCTACTGGGGATGTGCCTGCAACCAAGGTACTTGCCCTTGACCGGAATCGAACCTGGGACCCTTAAGTCCGCAGGCCGGCGCTCTATCCACTGAGCCAAACCAGTTAGGGTGCCACATACAGTAATACAAAGGCAATGTGGTTTGGTGGTTATGTCGTGGACTTTGGGTCCAGAATGCTTGGGTCCAAATCCTGACTCCTCTCCACCACCTTCGTGACCCTGATGTACTTAACTTCTCCGGTGTTGCATTTTCTTATATTCGAAGCATGTAAAATTAGGTTACCTACAGTGTAGGAGACACTTAAACTAACCCACATAAAGCTCATAAAACTGGGTTAGCACATATTAAGATTTCAATAAATGCTCGCTTTTATGTGTTTGCTTCAGAAATAACTGTGGGGTGTCCTAGCTGGTTTGGCTCAGTGGCTAGAGCGTGGGCCTGTGGACTGATTCCAGTCAAGGCCACATTCTCCGGCCTTGGTTGGGGTGTGTGCTGGAGGCAACCGATTGATATGTCTTTCTCAAATTGATATCTCTCTCTGTCTCTCCCTCTTCTGTCCACTCATCCCAAAAAATCAATGGAAAAATATTCTTGGATGAGGATTAATAAAAAACAAGCCCTAACCGGTAAAAAATAAATAAAATATATTTTTTAAAAAAAACAACACACAGCCTGGCTGGCATGGCTCAGCGATTGAGCATCGACCTATGAACCAGAAGGTCATTTGATTCCCGGGCAAGACACATGCCCAGGTTGCAAGATTGATCCCCAGTAAGGGGTGTGCAGAAAGCACCTGATCAATGGTTCTCTCTCATCATTAATGTTTCTATCTCTCTCCCTCCCTTCCTCTCTGAAATCAATAAAAATATTCTATATAATAAAATCCTAATAGGCAAATTGATTGAACAGTGGAACGACTGGTCGCTGTGATGTGCACTGACCACCAGGGGGCAGATGCTCAATGCAGGAGCTGCCCCCAGCCCACAGGCCCCAGGCCAGCCAAGGTGGATGCCAGCGGGGGGGCCCCCAATCACCCCGCTGGTCACCCCACAGATCGGCCCTGATCGCTGGTCAGGCCTAGGGTCCCTACCCATGCATGTATTTTGTGCACTGGGTCTCTATTATTAAAAATAAAATAAATTGGGGGAGGGAGAATAGAGGGAGCACATCTTCAAACCAAGACTATAATAAAATGGAATTGAGCATTGTATGTATCTGTGCCAGGCACTGTGCTAAGCACGCTGCCACCTGCCTGACCTCGTTCCCCACTGCTCTCTTTCTTACACACTCCTCCCAGGCACCCTCGGCCTCCTGGCTCTCCCACCCAGCACCAGCCTGCATTAGTCAGCTAATCTGCAAAACAACGTACTCCCGCATGCAATGGTGGAAGGACAATAGCATTTATTATTTCTCTAGAGGTCCGGTGCGTGAAAACCATGCACAGGTAGGGCCCTAGATCTGGCCGGCAATCAGGGCCGATCTGTGGGGCAACTCGTGGGGTGATTGGGTGGTCCCCGCGGGCATCCACCTTGGCCAGCCTGGCACCACCCACTTGCCAGCCCTGCTCCCCACCGCTGCCGCCAGGTGCCTCCCTCTGTGGCATGACAGTGGAGTGATCAGGGAGGGGGGGGACCCTGCTGGCACCCGCCTTGGCTGGCCTGTGGCCTGCGGGCTGGGGGCAGCTCCTGCATTGAGCGTCTGCCCCCTGGTGGTCAGTGCACATCATAGTGACTGCTCGTTCCACCATTCGGTCTATTTGCATGTTAGGCTTTTATTATAGACTAGACGCCCGTTGCCCGAAGAGATCCGTGCAACAGGCCTTCCCTTTCCCTGCTGCCGGCACCTGGGACCCAGGCTGGGCGGTCTTGGCTGCTGGGGCCCCAGAGCCTCCGGTCCTCGCTGCTCCCGCTCCACCGCTTTACACCTACATATGCAAATTAACTGCCATCTTCGTTGGGTTAATTTGCATACTCTCCTGATTGGCTGGTGAGCGTAGCGAAGGGACGGTCAGTTCGCATGTTGGCCTGTTATTAGGTAAGATAGGATGGTTTCGTAGGTGAGGAAGTGAACACAGCTGCAGGCCTTCAGCTCAACCATAGAAACAATCTACCGCGAGGCTTCCCGGGCGGGTGCTGGCAGGGTTCACTTCCGTGCTGGACGTCAGCAGGGAGCTCCCTGGCACGTGGGCATCGCTGAGGCCAGCTGGCTTCACCAAAGCAAGAAAGCACGCAGAGCCAGAGAGGGGCACAGGGGGAATCACTGCCTTTCGTAACCTAATGTCAGAGGGGACAGTCCGTCCCTTTGCTGTATTCCATGCCTCAGGGACACATCACTACATGCAGCCCATGCTCAGGGTGGGGTCACCCCAGGGCGTGAACACCAGGAGGCTGGAGGGTTGGGAGCCATCTGAGAATGGCTGCCTCCTGCCTCCTCCCGGCCTTTGTAGTTGCTCCTCGGTCTGTCTGGAAGCTTCTTCCCCTGCATGGCTTCCGCCCTCAGAAGTCCTTTCTGCTCTGAGGCCTTTCCTGACCACCTTATCTGAATTGTAATATCCTCTGGGTAGGCTGAGTAATGGTCCCCAGCGATGTGCAGGCACTGATCCTGGACCCCGCCAGTGTCCCCTTACCTGGCAAAAGGGACTTTGCAGGTGTGATGAAGCGAAGGACCGGAGATATCCAGGTGTTGCCTAACTGTTCCAGTGTGACCCTGACGCGAGGCGTGCACTGCAGGCTTTGAAGGTGGAGGAGCAGGGCAGAGGCAATGGACGCGAGGAATGCAGCTCTAACAGGGGTCCTCAAACTTTTTAAACAAGGGGCCAGTTCACTGTCCCTCAGATCGGTGGAGGGCCGGATTATAGTTTTAAAAAAACTATGAACAAACTCCTATGCACACTGCACATATCTTATTTTGAGGTAAAAAAATAAGGTGGCGAAAACATCCAGCGGGCCGGATTAACATCCTCGGCGGGCCGGATAAATGCCCTCGGCGGGCCGCCTGTGGCCCGCGGGCTGTAGTTTGAGGACCCCTGCAAGGTGAAAAGGGCCAGGGAACAAACGGATTCTTCTCAGAGATCCAGAGGGCTTGATGTCAGCCCAGTGAGACTGAGTTCAGACTCCTGACCTTCAGAAGTGAAAATAAAAATGGGTGTTTTTTAAATTTATTATTGTTGATTTTTAGAGAGGAAGGGGGAGGGAGAGGAACGTCAATGTGAGAGGCAAAGGTCAGCCACCTCCTGCACGCCCCCTACTGGGGACGGAGGCTGACAACCTGGGTATGTGTCCTGCCTGGGAATCCAGCCGGTTACCACGCACTGGGAAGCTGAAAAACTTCTATGGCCGAGTGACATCACAGCCACCGTGATGTAGCTCATGCATTGCTCACGTGTTTGTGGTGATGCTGGTGTAAGCCCATCCCTGTGCTGCCAGTCACATAAAAGTATAGCACAGCACATAATATTTGATAATGACAGTAAATGACTCTGGTACTGGTTTGTGTATTTATTATGCCATATCTTATCTTATTTTATTTTAATATTTTATTGGTTTTTTTACAGAGTAGAAGGGAGAGGGATAGTTAGAAACATCGATCAGCTGCCTCCTGCACACTCCCACAGGGGATGTGCCCGCAACCAAGGTACATGCCCTTGACCAGAATCGAAGCCGGGACCCTTGAGTCTGCAGGCCAACGCTCTATCCACTGAGCCACACCGGTTAGGGAATATCTTTTTTTATTTTAGAGTAAATTCTTTCTACTTATAAAAAAAGGTTTGCTGAAATACACCAACAGCAGCCTCATACATCTCCTTTACCTTGTCTGTTTTTAAAAAATATGTTTTTAGCCATAACCGGTTTGGCTCAGTGGATAGAGCGTCGGCCTGCGGACTCAAGGGTCCCAGGTTCGATTCCGGTCAAGGGCATGTACCTTGGTTGTGGGCACATCCCCAGTAGATGTGCAGGAGGCAGCTGATCGATGTTTCTCTCTCATCGGTGTTTCTCTCTATCCCTCTCCCTTCCTCTGTAAAAAATCAATAAAATATATTTAAAAATATATGTTTTTATTGATTTTGAGAGGAAGGGAGAGGGCTAAAGAGACAGAAATACTGTTGAGAGAGAAACACCATTCATCAACTAGCTGCCTCCTGCACACCCCATACTGGGGATCGAGCCTGCAATCTGGGCATGTGCCCTTCGCCGGAACTGAACTCAGGGCCCTTCAGTCCGCAGGCCGACGCTCTATCCACTGAGCCAAACCTCAGGGCTAAGCTTGATAACTTTTTAAATGTAAGATGATGGATACGTGGGAGATGTCTTTTCATTAGTCTCTGCTTTTGTAGAATTTTGAAAAATTCCAGAAATGTTTAATATAAACAGTACACTAGTTCACTGTTCACATCTCAGTGCTTAAAAAATTAATCACAAATACAAATAACTCCTTCTGAGTAAGTTTTTCTAATTTCTTTCACTCTCAATGCATGTAGAGAGGACCACTATCCAGAGCTTAGAGATTTTTATTCTCTTCTTTAAGCTGGCCTCTACGATCAAAATAATCACCCCATTCCACATTCTTTGTGATTTTTAAAAATTCAGTTAATTTAAACTAAAATAAAACCAATTTACTCATTTCTGTTTACTAAGGACAATTTCAAGCAGATGCCAAAGTTGAGAGAATAATATAAAAATGCTCCACATACACTAAGCCTCATCAGTTTTTAACACAGGGACAATCTCATTTGTCTACATCCCAGCCACTTCCCTCCCACTGTAACCAGAACCCTAGTCTGACTGCCTGCCGCCACAAAAGCCAGACACGGGAGACAAATACTGGTGAAAAAGGAAAGAGCCCTGACCGGTTTGGCTCAGTGGATAGAGCGTCGGCCTGCGGACTCAAGGGTCCCGGGTTCGATTCTGGTCAAGGGCATGTACCTTGGTTGTAGGCACATCCCAGGTAGAGAGTGTGCAGGAGGCAGCTGATGGATGTTTCCCTCTCATTGATGTTTCTAACTCTCTATCCCTCTCCCTTCCTCTCTGTAAAAAAATCGATAAAATATATTTTTTTCAAAAAGGAAAGAGGTTTATTCAAGTGCCGGTCACCTGAGGTGATGAGGGACTCTTATCATAATGCCCATCTCCCCATCTCGGTGCAGGCAGAGGTTTTTATAAGGAGGGAGAGGCAAAGAAAAACAAGGAAACCAAGGGGAGGACATTGAAAATTCTCTACGTACAGGCCAGCACCATCCATTCCTATAAGGAATCTCAAAACCAGTCAGGCGATGGTCTGGTATGTGTTAGCCTAGTCTCTTTATGTCATCCTGGTCCTATGGTTGAAGGTCAGCAAATTTCCCAGAACCGGGATGACTAGAGGTCAGAGTCCGCATCTTCTGAAATTAATTCCTAAGTTCTTATACAAACATGCTGTTTTCCTACAAGCTACATATTAGAGTCATCATTTCCAGAGACAATGTCAAAAGAATGGTGGTGTGGGTTACAATCCCCACTGTTACACCACCAGTCAATTATTATTATTTTTAGATGTTTTTATTGAAGAGGGAGAAGGGAGAGGGAGACGAGGTTGGTGGTGATTATATTGCACAGTAAATACAACGACAATGATGTAGCTTTATGATTTGTCAAAAACTATTCAGAAGAGATAGAAGCTCACGCTTTGTCAAAAAAATTTTTAAATTTTTATTGATTTCAGTTGGAGGAAGAGAGAGGGAGAAAGAGATAGAAAGATCAATGATGAGAACCATTGACTGGCTGCCTTCTGCATGCCTCCCAATGGGGATCGAGCCTACAACCTGGGCATGTGCCCTGCCTGGGAATCGAACTGTAACCTCTCCTGGTTCGTAGGTCGATGCTCAACCAATGAGCCATGGCAGTCGGGCCAAAAAATCTTCAAGGAAAAAGATAATCTTCAAGGAGCACTTTATGAAATAAATTAGTGGGACAGGTCCTGGCCTGCGAACTTAGCTTGAACATGATCTGAAACGCGAAGGTTTCAGGTTCGATCCCTGGTCAGGGCACATACAAGAACCAACCAACGATACATAGGTAAGTGAAACAACAAACCGATGCCTCCCCCACTTCCCCTTTCTCAAAAATCAATAACAGATTTAAAAAGTGAGGCAGGCCCTGACCAGTTTGGCTCCGTGGATAGAGCATCGGCCTGCGGACTCAAGGGTCCCGGGTTCGATTCCGGTCAAGGGCATGTAGCTTGGTTGCGGGCACATCCCCAGTGGGGGGCATGCAGGAGGCAGCTGATCGATGTTTCTCTCTCATCGATGTTTCTAACTCTCTATCCCTCTCCCTTCCTCTCTGTAAAATATCAATAAAATATATTAAAAATAAATAAAGACAAATAAAAAATAAAAGGTGAGGCAGAAGCAAAGGAAAAACCACTCTTCAACATCGTATTCTCAACAAGGCCACATGGATTTCCGGTAGATGAAGCCTTGTCGGAGAGGACCACACAATTTGTGTCAAGATGACCGGATTATCGGATGTACTACCATACCATGCTTAACACGCTTCCAGATGTTTAAGAAGAATCAAAAACATGAGAAAAGATCAAGGCACTTCCAAACATAAAAAGGCATTCAACAGAAGAAGAACTGGATCTACACGAGGCACCTCCCTTCAAAGGCGGTGCCTTAAAGACTGCTTTGCCAAAACACAGTAACAGTGACAATCACTTAGTAAGTCAGAACGGAATCCAAAGAGAAGGAAGCCAGTTTCTGTGCAAACTACCTTTATTTATAAAGAAGAACGTCCCCATTTCGTTATAAAACCAGCACTGTGTGAAGGCACTTGGTCGGTTGGAGGGTGCGGGCGGAGGGGGGAGGGGGAGTGCAGAGATCCCTGTAGAGAGACCAGTGTGCCTCACCTGGTCCCCCCCAAGGCTGCTGGGAGAAATGGGGGCAGAGGTGGCTCCCACGTAAAGCCCCTGGGGTGACCCATCCCACTGGGATGAGGGGTCGGCTTGCTTTGAGGGGCTTGGGGAGGGGCTGACAGTAGGGGTGGAGGGCGCTTTGGACAGAATCTGATTTGGCAAGTCGTGGGGGGGTCTCTCCTGCCCCACAATGACCTCCCACAGTTAAGGCAGGTTTCTAAACTTAAGGCTGAGCTTCTCCTTCTTCCCGGGGCTTGCTTCCAGGAAAGCAGAGAGCTGGTGGCGAGGGAGGACCCCACCCCTGCCCGGCTTGGGGTGCAGGGAGGGGCAGCGGTCATGGACGAAGCGGTCTGGAGCCACGGCAAAGCTGCTTCCCCCCGTCTCCCCTCAAGATGTCCTCCTCTCCGCTAGACCTTACTCCTCTGAGCCTTCACCCTGGGGAAGAGCTGAGGGAGGACAAGAGTTTCAGACACCAGGAGCTCCCACCGCCTCGCCCCTGCCCCAAACTGACTGGAGTCTCCTATCCACCCCAAGCACCAGCCGGTCTCCATCACCCCATTTCTTCCTGAGGACTAGCTCAGCATCCCCCGGATGCTCTGGAATCCCCAGGGTCCCCGTCACCTTCAGGCACCACATGGAGCCTTGCGGTCCGCAGCCTGCTGGATGAGCTGGGAGGTTCTGAGTCCCCCACCCCGCCTCTCCCCACCCCGTGTCAGTCTGGCTGGGACCCACCTCCACCCATTCCCAACGCAAAACAATCTCCTCTCCTAGACAGACGCAATAGGGCCGCCCTGGCCTCCTTCTCGGACCTTGCAGGGTCGCCCTTGCTTCTACCTTCATTTCATTCTGGATCTTCCTCATCCTGCCCACCTCCGAGTAACAAGTTTCCGCCTCTGTCACAGAACTCTTCAGCTTTGCCCCCGGCATTACAATGTAATTGTTCACCTCTCCCCTTGGCTAAAATACACTCCTTACCTCCCATTAGTATCCTAAGGGCCGATAACAAAGCCATCAGGGCCGGAACCCATCGAATAACGGTCCGGCAGTACTGTGCATACCCCGCGCAGTACCACCAGCAGGAGGCTGGTCCTCACCTCCCGTCGCGGTAATGGACCCTCCCCCTCGCCCTTCGTTTTCCTGGGGAGGGGAGGGTCTCCCTTTTCCCCACACAGCCACCAGCCGGCCCCACAATGTCTCCCCTGGGCTCACCCCGAAGTAGTTGCGGGGCACGTAGCCCTCCTGGCCGTGCAGCGTGGCCCACCACCAGTCCGTCTCCTCCGGCCCGTCCCTGCGCAGCACCGTCACCGACTCGCCCTCGCGGAAGGACAGCTCGTCCCCGAACTCGGCGCTGTAGTCCCAGAGGGCGTACACCATCCCGTTGTGCATCAGCCCCATGCTCTGCTCCACGTCTGCAACGCGAAAGGGCAGGGCTGGCGGGGGCCGGGGCCAGGCCTGGGGTCTGGTGCTGCCCCGGCTGCGGGTGAGCCGCCTGGGCTGGAGGCAGCTGGCGGGACGGGCGGTCTCGAAAGCAGGAGAATGTTGGGGTGCATCAGGCTGGGCCAACCCCCAGGACAGGGCCAGAGGTCTCCGAGCCCTCCTGTGCAGTCAGTCCCCATTCCATCTGCTACCTTCCCCCTTGTACATTAAGAGACAGGCGCCTGCACCCCCACTTCCGTGGCTCAGCCCGACTCTGCCTGCCCCTCGGTGGGCCCCTCTCCCCCTCACACGGCGCCACCTCCCGAAGTGATGAAGTTTCCAGCAAGGATGCAGTAACTTCCCTGGATGGCACAGCCCGCCCACACCTCCCGCCGCTTTAGTGCTTCAGCCCATGGTGCCCCAGCTTCTCCTCCCCGCCCTGCCCGCCCGGCCGGGGTGCTGTCCAATCTCCACCCTCACCAAACTCCCCCTGTGACAGCCCAAGCCCCTCCCCAGAGGCCACAGCCCTTCCTCTTGTGGGTGAACAGTCTACTTCCCCACAGGTGGGCCCATCCCAGTCTGCCCAGCCTGACCCCTGTGCGGCCGCTGTCACAGCCCAGGGCTCTGGCCCACTTTCTGCCACAGCAGGCACAGCAGGCTGGCCTCGCCCCTCTAGGCTCCTCCCCTAACCCCCCTGTCCCAGCCCCGTCCCCAGCCTGCCTTCCCCCATCCGCGAAGCTCCTAACCCTGCCCTGTGCCCCTCCAGGTGCGCGGTGCGGAGCCGATGCACACCCGGGACCGACACGTGGAGGGGTCCCCAAGGCCCTCTGCAGAAGCCATGCCTCTCACCTGCCAGCCCGGCTATGCCAGGTGGGTGGTAGGGTTGGAAAGTCCAGCTCCCCCCCTCCTACCCGCCCCCCCCCTGCAGGGGAGAAAGCAGATGAAGGGTGCAATTTCTACGACCATGTTTCTCCCCACTGGAGTCCAACTGGCAAGGCACAGCCGGCACGGTACCCCTCTCCCTCCCAGCCCCTGTTTGCACCTGCGGGGGGAGGGGGCAGGGGGTGCATCCTGCGGCCCCTCTTAAGCTACCTGAGCTACACGGTTGCAACAGACCCCAAGTCCTCCCTCTTTCAGTGCGAGTGGCATCTGAGCCCCCCCACCCCCCCCACGCCCCGCTAGAGGGGGTCCTCGCCCCGCCCCGCCTCGCACCTGCCAGGTACGTGGCGCAGTCGCCGTAGCCCTCCCGGTAGGGGTCGCACTTCTCGATGGCGGTGGCGCCGTCGCTGAGCGTGGTGGCGAAGATGGCCGCGCCGTGCTGCACCAGCGCCGTGCAGATGGCCGTGTCGTTGCACGAGGCGGCGCAGTGCAGCGGCGTCCTAGGCGTGGAGGCAGGTGCAGGCCCGCGTGAGCCGCCGCGCGCCCGGGGGACCCGGCCCGCACCCACCCCGCGCAGCCCGGGCGCTCACCAGCCGTGGCTGTCGGGGGAGTTGACGTTGGCGCCGGCCGCAATGAGGAAGTCCACGATGGGGTAGTTGGCGCCGCAGATGGCGTTGTGCAGGGCGGTGATGCCCTCCTCGTTGGGCTGACTCGGGTCGTTCATCTGCGCGGCGCGGAGACCCGAGGCTCAGTGCGCGCCCGCCCGCCCGCCCTCCCCGAGGTCCCCCCACCCCCTGCCCTGCCCCCCGGGCGCACCTCCTTCACCGCCTGCTGCACCACGTCCAGCTCCCCGGTCAGCGCCGCGTCCAGCAGCAGCACCAGCGGGTTGAGGCGCGCGCGGCGGGCCTTGCGCGGAGAGCCTGCCTTGCGCAGCACCGAGCGCATCTCCTGGGCGAGAGGAGATTGGGGAGGAAATGCTCAACATGTAAGTCAGGGTTCTCTCTGAGGGCTGTGATTTGGGCCTCTTTTTAAAAAAAAAAATTTTTTTTTAATTGATTTCAGAGAGGAAAGGAGAGGGAGAGAGAGAGAAACATCAATGATGAGAATCATCCATCAGTTGCCTCCTGCACGCCCCTCATTGAGGATGGAGCCCGAAACCCGGGCATGGGCCCTGACCGGAACCCTACAGTGACCTCCTGGTTCATCAGCTGATGCTCAACCACTGAGCCACGCGGGCCGGACTGATTTTGGCCTCTTTAGACTTATCTATTTCCTTAGGTTTCAATGGTGTTTGGGTATTACTTTCTAGTGGAAATATTCATTTAAAATATAAATCTGCAGCCCTAACTGGTTTGGCTCAGTGGATAAAGCGTCGGCCTGGATAAAGCGTCGGCCTGTGGACTCAAGAGTCCAGGGTTCGATTCCAGACAAGGGCATATACTTTGGTTGGAGGCGCATCCCCAGTGGGGAGTGTGCAGGAGGCAGCTGATCGATGTTTCTCTCTCGTCCTCTCTGTAAAAAATCAATAAAATATATTTAAAAATATATAAATCTGTATAACAACATTTTAGTGCACTAATCTGTGACTTTATGATTCAAATGACAAACCTTTAATTTTCAGTTTTAGGGACTTCAAGAATCAGAAATTAGCCCTGGCCTAAATGATTCGATTGGTTGAAGCAGCCATCCAGTGCACCTCAGGTTTGATTCCTGGTCAGGGCACATGCCCAGGTTGTGGGTTTGATTCCTCATTGGGGCGCTTACAGGAGCCAACCTACCGATGTTTCTCTCTCACGTTAATTTTTTTTATCTCTCTCTCACTCTCCCCTTTTTCTTCCTTCCTTTTCTCCCTCTAAAATCAATTAAAAAAAAAAACCCCAGTAACTATGCACCTGAAACCAATAACTATAATTTTGTTAACCTGTGTCACCCGATTACATTGAATAAAAAGGGAAAAATCAGTAATGAACAGGGTCTGTGTTACTTTTTAATTCTAAAATCCCATTCTTCAAACCTGCAGTGCTCTAAGATTCTGGGATTGAGATGGTGATTCCAGGATTGAACTATTGAATTCTGGGAGTCGTCCAGTTTCTCTGTAGCCAGGATTTTGTGATTCTACAATGAGACAACTGGGCCATCTTACATTCTTGATGTCAAGATCCTAAGCCTCAGGAGTTCTTGGCTCCACCCTCAGGAGGGCCTGGAGAAGGCATTTTGAGGTGTCCCCACTTCTTGGGGAATTGTTCCCCTCCAGCTCCCCACACTGAGCGATCAGGACCGTTTTATGTGACCACAATCCCCAATCCCAGCCAAGATGCTAAGACGAGACAGGACCAGCAGGAGGTCTCGTCTGGCCCAATAATAGCAGTTAACAGGCAAGTGTCAGGCACTATTCTAAGCAATATGTTAATATATTTCATCCTCATAGCAGCCCCATGATTACTCTCAACCCCATTTTACAGAAGAGAAGACAAGTCCAGAGAGGCTAAGTGTCTTGCCTCAGGTTGCACAGCAGGTTCGTGCTGTGGAGCTGGTATTTGAACCAGGCAAGCCTAGCTTGACACTTAACCACAACAGTCCTCAGCCTCCGAAACCAGAGACTTGCTCTTGGAAATCTGAAGGGAAGAAGCTCCAAATAGAGTTAAGAGGACCCCGTGGGCATGAACCAAGAAGTCATTTTGAGTCAAGGCTGGCCGGGCCATTTCTAGCCATGGGCTTGTGGAGGTGTAAGAGGAGAGAGAAGGCAGACACAAGAGCCTGTGTGGCAACCACGGAGCTTATAAAGTGCCTTGCTCAGACAGACTTTTCAAGTCCCAGAATAAAACCTCTGTCTGCCACGACACGGCCATTTCCAGGTTATAAGACTCCACAATCCCTAGCCCTGGCCAGGTAGAGCGTCGTCCTGATATGCCATGGTTCCAGGTTCAGTTGATGGTCCGGGAACACTTAAGAATCAACCAAGGCCCCAGCTGGTTTGTCTCAGTGGCTAGAGTGTCAGCCCGTGAAAGGTCCTGGGTTCGATCCCAGTCAGGGGCACATGCCTGGGTTGCGGGCTTGGTTCCCAGTGTGGGGGGTGCAGGAGGCAGCCGATCAATCATTGTCTCTCATCATTGATTAAATATATATATATTTTAAAGAATCAATCAAGGGCCCTAGCTGGTTTGGCTCAGTGGGTAGAGCGTCAGTCTGGGGACTGAGGGTCCCTGGTTTGATTTCAGTCAATGGCACATGCCTGGGTTGCAGGCTCAATCCCCAGTAGGGGGCGTGCAGGAGGCAGCCTACCAATGATCCTCTCTCATCATTGATGTTTCTATTTCTCTCTCCCTTTCCCTTCCTCTCTGAAATCAGTAAAAATATCTTTAAAATAAACAAACAAACTTGACAGGCTTCTTAAAAAAGAAAAAAGAATCAACCAAGGAATGCATAGATAGGTGGAACAACAAATCAATGTTTCTCTCTAAAATCAATTTTAAAAAATCACAGAAACAAAACTCCAGGCCTCCTGAGAGGACGTCCTGGCGGGGGTGGGGTGTACTGGGGAGGAACGGGAAAGGTGGGGGGCTGTCGCCCCACACGTGTTCTTCCTTTCTTTGAACATGGGCACACGAGATTAAAAACTACATTTCCCAGCCTCCCTTGTAGCTGGGTTCCTAGCCAATGAAATGCGGCAGATGTGATGGGCGCAATTCCCAAGTTCTGTTCTAACAGGGAAGGGGCACCTCCCGTGTGCTAATATACCTCGCTTTCCTCCTATATTACTTACCATGCTCTGCAGCTGCTCTGGTGGGCTGCTCTGGGGCGGGGCCGGAGGCGGCATGGGAGCTGGTGGGGCAGGAGCAGGGGGTCCTGCCCTGGCCTCAGATCCCTCAGAGATGGAGGACAGCTCTGGCTCAGGCCCCCCGGGCCCCCCATGACGATGGAAGAGGCGGCTGATGATCTGCTGGTACTGCTTCTTGTGCGTGGGGGGCAGGGCTACAGCAGGACTCTGTTCCATGGAGCCCCTTCGCTTGAGGGGACGAGGAATCTCCGCCAGCACGCGTGCCACCTCCTCCAGCTCGGGCACCGACTGTGCCTCGGGGGGCAGTGCTGGCTGCAGCCGCGTGGGGCTGAGGGGCCGAGTTACAGCACCTTCATCCGCGTCACCAGCCTCCAGCACGGGTGCCAGCAGCCCCTCCAGCTCTGGTTCAGGCTCCAGCTCCGCAGGGGCTCTGGGGGCGCCTATGAGGAACAGAGGCAAATCAGAGGGGTTCTCAGGAGACCCCCAAGACTCCCTCCCCACAACCTCCAAAACCTGCTGATGGGCTGTGTGGCCTCAGGGCAGAGCCTTGCCTTCTGGGCTACATGTTCCCTGAGCTGTGATGCCATTTCCCCTTTAACGAGCACTTAGCATGTAGCTGGTGCTGTACACGCCTGTCTTGCTGGCCTCTCACCTCACCATCCTGTGAGGTAGACATGTCTATCACCTCCTTATTACAGAAAAGGAAACTCCGTCTCAGAGACAGCAAACCAGTTGTCCAGTGACAAAAAAAAAAGGGGGGTTGCGACCTCAGTTCTGACTCTATACTCCCACCATCACGATCGACCTGAAGTTCTAAACATCTAGGTTTTTCTTCTGCTTGCATGTCAGGAGAAGACTCCTGCTGGGGATTTTATGACTAATCTTGCTGGTCTCTTCTCACTGCCTTACTCCTTTCTACCAGAGCTTTAAAAGCAGGTAGAAATAATAATGACCACTTTATTCCCAACAGAGCTTGTGCAATAGATATTACTAATCCATCATCACAGCTGAGGAAATAGCAGCTCAGGTAGGTTAACCAAGTTATCCTGCGTCCGTGGTGGGGAGAGGCTCAGAACCCAATCGACACAACTCCAGGCCCTGCACTGGTCTCACACCAGAAAACATAAACAACTATTATAACGAACGTGATGAGCTATAAGATGACTACACAGCAGGCCCTATTTTAAGGACTAAATATAAGATAGGTTCTACATCACCTTTTACACCCAAGGAAATGGAGGTTCAGAGAGGTGACGTGACTTCCCCAGGTCACTCAGCATGGGCCCAGGCTGTCTGACTCCAGAGTCCATGCTTAACCCTCCTGCTGTCTGTCCCTAGCTCCCCGGCAAACCCCCTCGCTCATCTGGCCTTGCTCTCTGCAGGGGCAGGCTCTGAAAACAGGTGTTGGCCTCGATGGCTCCCTCTGCTGGTCGGGTCCCCAGCATCTGCCCTCCCTTCACCAAGCCCTCTGGAACCCCCATTGCTGACTCACCTTCACTCCAAGTCTGTTGGGGGCACTGAGGCACGGGGGCAGGGGGTTGGAGCTGAGGCTGGGATTGTGGTTGGGACTGGGGCTGTGGGAGTCCCTGGGACTGGGGCTGGGGCTGGGGCTGGGGCGGTAGCTGTGGCTGGGGAGGTGCTTGGGGCTGGGGAGGCAGCTTGGGCGGAGGAGCTCGGGAGAAGATGGGGGAGCCAGGGAACATGGCTCTGCTGGCCCCATGCTCCCAGAAGGCGTTCTGCAGCTTAAATATCATGCTGAGGGGGATGGGGCGCTGGCGGGGGGCGCCCCGGGGCTGGGGGTTGGAAGGAGGCATGGGGATGCGGCTGACAGGCTGCCAGCTTCTTGGCAAAGTGCCTGATGGCCCCGTGGAGCCCAGGGATCGGCGGTAGCTGCCCACGTCAGAACGCCTGTCATTGGCCAGAGGGGAGACCTTGTAATTGCGGGGCAGGGTGGCGCTGGTGAGGTTGTCCTGGGGAGAAAGGGGGAAGGAGGGAAGGAAGAGGGGCTCAGGCGGGAGGAAGGGAAGGGAAGGAGAAGGGAGAGGAGGTGAGGGAAGCAGGAGAAAGTGAGGGAGAAAGGACAGG